>JAVSBS010002453.1:0-25073 GCA_033124195.1 Coracias cyanogaster | reverse complement strand
TAACTTCGCCTCAAATATTATTTTTTCTGCCTAATTGAAAAGTTGTGTGTGTGTGTGTCTTCTAATTGCTTTGAAGAACTTAATAAGAAGCTCCTTAAAGCAATGGAGGACTAAAAGCTGGAGGGTTTTGATAAATTTAACATTAGCTTAACATTTCCACAGGGATTAGAAAGTATCAGACTTGCAAGGATGTTTGCTTGAGCTGTGTAATGCAATTTGCCCTTCTTCAGAGAGTGGCTGCTCTGCCCGGCTGGCTGCGGGAGGGCTGCAGAGTGCGGCAGCGATGCTGGGGGGGGACACGGGGGAGCACGGCCCCATAAAACCTAGCTGAACGGGGCAAAGCGTTGGGAAATAATGGGCCAAATCCATCAGCCTGGCCCAGAGGGATGCCCAGTGGGGATCAACACAGCACTGGCAGTGCCAAGGGGCACGCAAAAGATGTGGGATGCATTAGTGTGTATGTGCTAGATGAATACACCAATTCTTAAAATTTCTCATTATTTTAGAACTTTTTTCAATTTTTGTTTAAAATAAAAGTTGTTTTTATTCTTTAAGTTTCACAGGCCTGCAAAAACATAGGTGCTGAGACAGAGGTGGGTCAGCTCCTCAGCTCCAGAGGCAGAAGGGAGAGCTCTGGCCTCTCCTGCGCGCACTCTTCTGGCCCCACATCCCCAGAGGGTCCCACCGCTGCTTCCCACCCGTCACCTGCAGTGGGTGCAAGCACTGGAGGCTCACCCATCAGGACTGAGACTCTCTGCACTTACAAGTGTGAAATTCAGCACAGCCCTCAGGCTCTGCAGAGCAGGGATCGGATTTTTTATCTGCCCCTGGCTCTGAATCTGATCGTGAGCAACCTCAATCTATGCTGAGCTGGTGCCTGACAGCTGCAGGCAGCTGATAACAGGGCCTCGCTGTGGGCAAGTGGCTCATTTAAATATGATGTGTCAACAATTTCATGGTCCTAATTTCAGCCGAAGCATCCAGCTGAGGACCCAAGACACCAGCCCCAGCCAGCTGCCAAACCACCGCACGGACACAGCCTCTCTGGGCGGGTTGTTTCCTTTCAGCCTTTGGCCCAGAGTTTGTACAAGGTGACACAGGGTAGGTCACTGCCTGGGATTTGGGAGAGCCCCACCTGACTTTTCTTGGTGGGACCTGGAGCAAGGCCTGGCCTCTCCAGCTGCCTCTGCAAAGCATCCTCTGCTTCCGGGCGAGGGGCAGCTGCGATGGAGGCGTCAACGCCCTTCAGATGTGGTGGGGCCCAACAAGAGTGGGATTCTAGAGTTACCAATAATAGGTATTTACTCAAACAACTAACGCCATGTGATTTAAATGAAGCAGTTGGATTGGGGGTGTAACACCTGGGTTTGCTTGAGTTGTGAACTTCAGGTCTCAAAGATCAGAAAACTTAGGATTTAGGGCCAGAACACCACTTTTGAGAAAGAGCTTTTAGCTTGATTTGAAGCTCCTTGAAAGAACACCTAGATATGCTCCCAGGGTGTTTCCTGGGTGCTACGGGCCACCTGTAACGGAGCACACCCGGGATTTCGGCAGGAGAGCCCCAGCCCGGGCTGGTGCCAGGCTTCAGCTTCGAATCCACAGGAAAAGAATTTTCACTCGGTGTTCCTGGACCTCACGCAGGCAAGTTCTGCCGGGTTATTTGGTTGTTTTCAAGGGTGAGCAAGAACCGGTGAGGGAGCCAGAGGCCAAGGGGTGGGCTCCGGCGCCGGGGCAGCGTGTGCCGGTGTGGCCGGGGGCTCGGGCCGGGCGGGGGGAGCCCGGCTGCAGGAGCCCCTCTCTGCCCGTCCTTCCTAGCGACGTTCCCGAGAGACTCTGTGACGCTCGGCTCGGGCTCGCTGGGGCGTTCCAGCCGGGGAAAGGGCGGCTGTCCTTGGAGCCCTGGCTGGCAGCCGGTCGGTCGGTCGGTGGCGGGTCCGCTCCGGAGCGGGGCTGCAGCGCTCCCTGCGCCTCCGGAGCTGTCCCGAGGGGAAGCGGCCGTTGCATAAGGCTTTACATAACCGGGCACGGCGGTGTGACCCCCCCGGGCCGGGCCGGGTCCCCCCCACCGGTGCCGGCGGAGGCGGGAGCGCGCAGGAGCCGGAGCAGCCGGAGCAGCCCCGCGGGGTCCGGGGCCGGTGCTCGAGCGCTGCCCAGCGCCGGGACGGGCGGGTCGGGAGCGGGGCTTTACCGGCGGGTCCCCCCGCGGTCTGGGCTCCGCCCGCCCTGCGGCAGCGCTCCCCGCCCGCCCCGGCACCGGCCCCGGCCCCGGGATGGCCTCGGGCAAGGCGGCGGGGGAGCGGCGCTGGGAGCTGGTGCGCTGGTGAGTGCGGGGCTGGGCTGGGGGTCCCGGCGGGCGGCCGCGTACGGGGGTGTTTGCGAGGCGGGGGTCCCTGCTCCGGTGTGAGGAGGAGCGGGGTGGGGATGCTCCTAGCCCGGGGGGAGTCCCGGCTGCTGCGCCGGGCCAAGAGGGGGATCCCGGCCGGGGCGGGTCTGGGGATGGGGGGACCGTGCCCGGCACCCAGGGCCCCACCGGGACGCTCCGAGGGTCGCAGCGTGGTTCTGGGTGTGGGGGTCTGGGGGGTCCCAGCGGGGCGGATGCTCCAGCGGAGGGGCGGTTGGTGCGAGGGGTATCTCCGGTACCTGGGGTCCCGTAGAGGCAGAAGAGGAGGATGCCAAAGCAAGACCCAGCTGGGAAACGGCCCAGCCCCGCGTGGGAGAAGCGTGGGGAGCAGCAGCGTCCCGGCCCCGGGCTCGCCGAGTCCCTGGGACACGCAGGGGATGCTCTGGGGGCACCCTGGCTGGCGTGGGGAGGGGTGCGGGGGGTGCTGAGGCTGCCCCGGGCTGTCCCCGTGGGGACCCACTTCAGTGACCACCGCAGCCGGGACAGGCTGGCATTGGAAACAAGCTCTCTCTGTATTTTTTTTTTTTTTTTTAGTTTTATTTTTAATTGTGTGGTTTGTGACGTCCAAAGCTTGTGACTTTTGAGCAGGGCGCTGCAGCGATGCCAGGCTGTGACTGGGGTGACTCCGGCTGCAGCGTGGTGCTGCTGATGTAAGAGCTGGGAGCGGGCCCAGGGCTTGTCCTGTGTCCCAGCACCGGCCGGGCAGGAGCAGAGCCAGGCTGGTAATGGGGGTCCCAGCCTGGGGAGGGGTGGGGGGGGGCGGTCCCTGAAAACCTGAGGGAACAGCTAGAGTGGAAATGGTGGGAAGATTGCTCTAAGCTTGTGACATTTTTTTCTTTCTTTTTTTCCCCCTCCTGAGCAATCTAGGGCACTTCTTTTCTTGCACACTTGGACCCAAACTTTTGCAATGACTAAGTGGCTTGGCCATTCTGCTGTCCCCAATGCCTCACAAGCCCCTTTCTTCCCAAAAGTCTTTCTGACTCACCCGCTACTACTTTGTGCAGTGTTATCTCTTGCAAGAGCTGCAGGGGAGTGTTGGGACTGCAATGTACTTGCCTGGTTATACCAAGAAAACTATCAGGTCAGCCTGTACTGGAGACACTTGAGGCATTCTTTGGGTTTCCTTTTGCAGAGAGCAGCAGGTCCTGACTCCTGGGCTGTCACTGCCCTGGCTCTAGCAGGACCCATCAGCCCTGGGCTGGGCAAGGTTGGGCAGACAGCAGAGCCCAGCAGCAGTGAATGGCTCCAGCGGTGGCCCCGCTTGTCAGGGCTGCAGGGAGCCCGTGGCTTGGCACCCTTGGCCCCAGCGTGGCTGGATCCTTGCTGTTAACTGGGGGAAGGTACCACCTGGGGCATCCACACACACAGAGGAGGACTGTGAGCTGGCCTCAGCCCTGGCTGGGGGTCACGGATGCTGCAGCCGTGTGTGCGTGCGCCTCCAACCAGTACTACAGGGGCTTTAAATAATTAATTGGTTGCTGATGAAATTTCATGTTCAGAGGAGGGTGTGTGAAGTGCAGCTGGCTGTTGGGGTGGAGGCAGGCAGCAGAATTGTGCTGGGAGCAGCTGTGGTTACTGAGATCTTGCTCGGGTAACAGAGAACCCATACTTCTGTAATAAAAATAATAACCATTGATTCATCACTCAAATTTTACTCAATAAGCTTCAGCATATGGCCTGACGTTTGAAATTATGTTAGAAAGTCATTAGCCTGCTCTTGGAGCCGGTGGTAACGCTGGTGCCGGGGCTGGCGGGGAGAGGCTGGGCAGGAGCTGTCGGCGGCAGGCTGTGCCCAGGGCGATGGGCGCTGCTGCTGTGGTGGCAAGGGGCAAGTGTGGCTGAGGGGCCACTGTCCCCTCTCCTGGGGGTGCCCTCGAAGGGACGCCCTGTCCCAGCTGCGGTTGTGTGCTGTGGGAGTGTCTGCTGATGGGCAGGGAGGGATGCGGACAGTGCAGGGATTCAGATGGATGGGGCTGTGGAGCACATTAGTGGTGGTGCTGGGCTTGCGGCTCTGACAGTGCTGCTGAGCCAGCCGCTCCTCGCATCCTGCAGCTCCCTCTCCACAGTCCTGCACTAATAAATATTTCAGTCTTTCCCGCTGTTATTTTTAGGTACGTGCGAGAAGGCCGGTTTCGGATCGAGGAGAGGACGCTGACGGCTTTCCAGTGGCTGTACTCGCCCCACCAGCACCGCATCGTCAGCCGGGCAGACCTGGGCTCGCCCAGCAGGTAAGGGGGTGGCCGGTGGGTGTGGGACTGGGGGCCACGGGCAGCACCAGCATGTCCCCTGCCTGTGCTGCCGGCAGGCCGCTCTATCATGAGCCCCCTGGTTTTGATGAGGGTTTCTGGAGCCCTGTGAATATATGAGCATCTCGGCTTTCACTTTAAAGTGAGGTTCCTGATGCACGGGATGCTGCTGGGAGCTGCCAGCATCGCATGAGCACCTCTCTGGTTTAAAGCAGTGGAAAGGATGAATCACTGACTGCCTCCCTAAACTTTTATTTTTAAAATCCTCATGCTTTTGGCCAAGCACACCATCCTTTGAGGACCTGCTTTATGCATGTAGCACACTTAATTAATGGGGAGCCAGGGGATGCAGATCTCCCAGCCCTAAGTAACCTCTGGAAAGTACTTTTTCTGATCCCCGATTCTGTTTGGTGCTTAAACTCTCCCCTTCACAGCTAGTTGTGAACATGTCTCAGAGCCATCCTGGGCATGTGCAGTGGCTCTCCCTGCTGATGCATATTCATCGCTGTCGGTTTGGATCCGAGTCTTTGGTGATAAAACACCATTAACATAAAAGCCTGGCGGGCCTCAAGACACATATAGCGCAGTGCCTGTTTTCCTGCCCGCTAAGGGCACTGAAGCACGCCGCATCCCTGCGTGGCTAAAAGCTTTTCCCTCTTCATTTCAGCAGCAGTTTTGCTCTGAAAGCCCTTAAATCTCTGAAGTATTTATCTCCCTGGAATCACATGTACCAGACTAACAGCGGGAGGGAGGGGTGCCCGGAACGACGGGTCACCACAGAGAGCGGGGGCTCTCAGAGGGTCCCTGCAGGGTGAGGGGTCTCTGGCAGGGATGGTGCTGGGTGGGGAGGGGAGCAGGAGGGGAGGACATCCACGCCTCAAAGATTTCTAGGAGTAGGAATGAGGTGCCCAGTTTTCCTCAGCGGGAGCCATGGTGTGCAGTGGCTGGTGCCAAGTCCTCTGCCAGCCGCAGGAGAAGTGGTTCAAAAACTGAAATTACCATGCTGGTTATTGATCTTAACTAGTTTTTGTGAATTGCTGTCAAAGGCTCTGTTAATATCACCCCTGATGAACGTCGATCATGCAGCATGTGGAACTTAAATGTGTGTAATGTAATTTATAATTAATGTTAAGTACCGTTGGGGTTAATTCCGCTGGATTCATTTGATTTCCCAGTGGGCTGGGCAGTTACCTGGAGAAGTCTGGTGGAGTGTGTGGGATAGTGGTGATGAACGGTGCCTGCACCCCTCTTACAGGAATGAAATCTTTACCCAGATTGCAGCTGGGGCTGTCACCCAGGGGAGCCCAGGGCAAACTCCAGCTCAGCAAGTCCCAGGCTTGCTTAATCCTGACTCCACAAGCATCCAGGAGAGCAGCCAGCTCAGGCAGTGCCTGCAGCTGGGGAGCAGAGCTGCTGGCCCTGCTTGGGGGGCAAAGCCATGCCATGCCGTTTGCTTTGGCAGCTGCCCCATGGGACGGGAAGAAGCGAGGTGAGGGTCATTTTACTGTCCTTAAGCCCCTTGTTGCTGGCAGCAGTGGGGTGTCCTGCAGCCTCCTGGCCTGGTGTGTCCCCACTGGTGGGTGAGGGTCAGGGCATGGCGAGCTGGCAGCTGTGCCCACCTCCCAGCACCAATGCTCATCTCAGACTCGTCATGTTACCGTGGAGGCTTCTGCTCAGGGATGTTTCCATCCCTGGAGTAGCACACTGACACCAGGATGCTCTGTGGCATCTCAGGCTGTCATGTCATTTATCAGTCACGTTAATTGGCTCACTGTCTCTGTTTTGGACTGACTGCTTTTTCTTTGCAAAATGGTAGTGGAACAGTGAGCAAGAGGCTAGCTGATCTGGAGGGGTTAACATAACAGGTGTATTTTGTTATTTTTATTATTTATAGACATTAATGTACCCACTGGTCCCATTTGAGCAGCACTTTGCAGGAAGATGAGAGCAAGGGCACGTTCCTATGGCTCTTCACGCATCTGGGCTGGCTTTGCCCTGGTCACACGCACACAGTGTCATGTCCAGAGGCAGCAGGCACGCTGCTGCTGGCGGAGCTGCTTTGCTGGGATGGGTCTCTCCTTTGGCACGGGAAGGATCCCAGCAGCTGGGCCACGCTGCCATGGAGCAGCATGATGTCTGCGGCTTTTTGCAATGTAGCAAACCTGGGTGCAAGAGACTGCGATGGTTTTAGAGTCGTGAGGCTGTTGGTCACGGTGCGGGTGCTGGCCTGGCTGAGCCATGTGGGGTGCAGCCCCGAGTAATTCCACCAGTAGCTGGAGTTGTATGTCGATCTTGAGTGTTGCTAAACAGCTTTCAGGGCAGCCAGAAAAGGGAATTGCACTGGTTTCGCTGAACCTCTTCTGGAACCTGCAGGACCAAAATGATGCAGGCTGTGATGATGACCAGGCTGAGCCTTGTGATACAGGCTCATCCTTTGGGCTCTGCTGGATGACAGCAGCTAAGGGCTGGGGTGGATGCCCCATGAGCTAGAAAGGATGGGCCTGTTGATGAGAATGGGAAGTCTACCCTTCTTTTCAATAGGTCCAGATTTTGGCCATGAAAGCTCTTCTTTGGTCTGGTCCGGTCTGTGTCTGCCTTGAATTCAGCTGTAACAGAAGAAGGGGCTCACATGTAAGGCTAAAGTCTACTACGAGGCAAAAAGGAGCCTCAGGGGAGGCCACCTTACTATTGACAACTCCCTGGAAGGAGGTTGGAGCCAGGTGGGGTCGAGCTCTTCTCTTGAGAAACAAGAGATAGGACAAGAGGAAATGGCCTCAGGTTGCACCAGGGGGGGTTTAGGTTGGACATTAGGACCAATTTCTTCCCCAAAAGGGTTGTCAAGGGCTGACCCAGGCTGCCCAGGGCAGTGGTGGGGTCCCCATCCCTGGGGGGATTTGTAGCCATGGAGCTGTGGTGCTGAGTGAGGGACATGGCTCAGTGGTGCCCTTGGCAGTGCTGGGCTAATGGTTGGACTTGACGATCTGGTCTTTTCCAACCTAAACAATTCTGTCACTCTATTATTTTTTCTAGTTATTTGTTCACAAAAACAGCCCTTTCTCTCTAAACCCCCCAGGCAGGTTTAACAGGCAAGATCCTCACCTTTGGCAGGTGGGTGTCTCTCCAGCGATGCTACCGAAGTCCCCGTGGTCAATATCGAGCATCCTGAGCCTCGGATTCTTCCCCTACCCCTCCAAGGGCCCCCAGCCCCTGTTTCCAGCCTGCTGACACGTTTCACCTGCGCAGCGCTCAGCCCTCCCCGCTCCGCAGGGGTGCGGGAGGGGGCCGGGGCGCGGAGCTCCGCGGGCGCGCAGCGCGGCCGGGGCGGGGAAGCGCGTTCGGCTCCGCACCGCCCCGCGCAGGGGCTGGCTCCGCGCAGGGAGCGGCCGGGAGAGCGCGGTGAGGGGCTGGGGAGATGCTGCTGAGCCGCGGAGCGGAGCCGTAGGTACGCAGCGTGCGGGGCCCCGGCGCGGACACCCGGGATGCGGCTTCCGCGGGACGGCTCCGAGGGCGCGTCCGGCCGCGTTGGTGCCCGGGGAGGGTTCGCGGGGTGCCGGTGTGCGGCTGGGGAGCCGCTGCTGGAGCGCTCGCAGCTCCCGGCTGCGCCGTCCGCATGAAAATCCCCGAGGGCTCCTGCGGGGGCTGCGCCCGGCGAGAAGGGGCGTTCGGGGGGGAACTTCCCGAGCCGTTCGCAGACCCCCGGGGGGGATGTTCGTGGCGTTCGGGCTGCGAGGGGCCGCGGCCACCCCCTCTGCTGGGGAGCCCCGGTTCCCTTCTCCCGGCCAGAACCAGAGCGCAGAGGTGGCTCCGAGCGCTGCTCGCCGGGGGGACCCTCCTCCCGGCTCCCTGCGGGCGAGGTGGCAGCTCGGCCGGGCCTGAGAAGCAGCGCGATGCCAGCTCCCCGGGCAGAGCAGAATGTTCCTCCTCACGCCGCTTGTCGCTGCGGGCAGAGCTCGGCCGCGGCCCGGTGCGAGCCGGTGTCGGCTGCGAGAAGGTGCCACCCGTGTCCCTGGCACCTGCAGCACCCGGGATGGACCCTGCCAGGTGCTGCCTTATTTCCCCATCGCCTGCACGCTCTGCTGTTTTATTTAAGAGGGCTTGTTGTTTTAGTAGCGTGAGGGACATGGTATCTGTCTACATGGCAGGATTTATTGGGGGTTGGAAGCAAGCCAGGGAGTCTAAATTCTGAATCAACAAGAGGCGTGACTCCAGCCGGCAGGATCCACACGCACCAGCTTTACCAGGCGTTTCATTCTCCCGCTGGTGCTGATGCCCCTCGCAAAGGGCGGCTCACGATAACCATAGCAGCAAAACTGCCTTTTTTTCTTTTTCTTTGCTTATATTTGTTTTCTCACCCTTCCTTCCCCTCCATCCCCAAGTGTTTCCATATGGCAGCGGGGTCCTGGGGACTGCGTGGCGAGTCCCTCTGCTGCTGTTCCCTGCTGTGTACCTGAAGTCAGATGCTCTGGTTGTCCTTAGCGGCTGCTGTGGAAACAGGAACAGGACTTCGGCAGCAACAGTAGGCAGGGACATTTTTTCCACAAGCTAAAAACAGCTCATTCTGCCCAGACCTCTTTCCAATTTCGTGGGGGTAGATGAATCCCTGCTTAGAGTTAACATCTGCCTCTAAGCTGGATGCCAAACCAGAAAGAGCTGTTTCTTGATTCTGATTTGAATCCAGCCCAGCTCCTGCAAAACCCACCCAAAATGGTGGAAGAATACAGGTGATACTGGCAAGATGTAGCAGGGTTTTGAACAGCTTGAGCCTAAATCCTGCACGTCTTGTTTGGAGTGTCTACGTGGAACCATGTACGAGCTTGGCCTTGAATCTGAGCCCTGACTGCCGCCTAAATCTAACCCTGCGCCAGCGCGTCTTGGCTGCAGCAGGCACAGCTCACCCGTGTGCTGCTGGAGGGCTGGGGAGTGGGCAGTGGGGGGGATTCACCGAGCCCAGCTCCCTGCTGCTGCAGGTACCAGCTCCTCTAACATCTTCGTCAATATGCTGAGTGTCTGTTAATTTCCTTTTTTTTCTTTGTTTTTTTTTTTCTTCTGTTTTTAGGAAACAGTTCCAGAGGCTGTTTGTATTAAAGATTACAAACATCCTAATTTCCAGCCAAAGCATGTTCAGGTCTATCTCATACCCATGCTTTCCTCCCACCCCCACGTTTTGCCAGTCCTGGTTTTCAGTTAAAGCAGTTCTTTTTCTGCCTTGCCACAGTTTCTCACAGGCTGCCGTCACATCCCCCCGTTTGTCGTGTGAATTGGGCCAAGCACTCTCCGGCTCCTCTGGTCCAGCCATGTGCCAGCGCCAACAGGGACAGGCTTTTGTTGTTCTCTTTTTTTTTTTTTCTCTAAATGGCAAATGCATCCTCCCTCCACCAGCCCCCGCTGTGCCTGGGCAGACAGGCAATGAGCTCCTGCCCCTCTGAGCAGCAGGAGCAGGGGACCTTGGTGAGGGATGCACGGTGGACGTGCAGGTGGTAGCCATGGGGACGGTGCCCAGGGAGCTGGCACTGGCCATGGCCAGCTGCCGGCTCACCTGCCCGCCCCTGGGTGTGCGAGCCCTGCCTGGAGATGGGCTGTCTCTGGGGCATCCTGAGCAAGGAGCACTGTGTGTATATCACAGCACGCGCAGAGGAGTCTTTGTGCCAGATCCCTGGGGATGTGTGCGGGGCCATGGGTGTCTGCGGCTCGCCTGAAGCCTCTTTTGGGCTCAGCTTGTGTGGGAAGGGAGATGTTTGGAAAAGGGAAAACAAACAGAAAAAGTGTGCTTGAAAGGGCTCTTCCTAAAGAAAGACTCTCTAGGGAATTTGATCCCCTTGCTAGCAAGACAGGGCCCTGCAATGGGTGGACCTGAGAAAACAAGCAACTCTGTACATTAAATTTGTAGTGAGCTGAGGAGAATTTAATGAGCCTGGAAGTCTGTGTGATGACTTTCTGTGCGTAATGCTTGGATCAGGCAAGATCTGCGTCCCTCTGCAGTAAGGAGCTGGGTTGTGTGGTGCTGGGGGAAGCCAGTTGGTTATGTGTGTCAGGCTGGGTACCCGTGTATGTCCGAAATGTGAACACAGGGGATGTTCTTGGTGCCATGGGTTGCTCAGCAAACCCCTTTATCCCAGGAGGCCTGAAGACAGCAGCTGGGGACCTGGAGGGTTGTATCCAACTGTCCTGATGTTGGGTGCAAAGTGACCTTCAGAGGAATGAGGAGTCACTTGCTCTGCCACTGATTTCTGTGAGGTCAGATCACTTTGGATGTGGGGCTGAGTCTGTGAGCCATTAGTGGTGGTGAATGTCCTGGGGAACACGGAAGAGGAGTTGGACTGTGGTCTGCAGCATGGGCTGGGCATAACCTTGGTATCTTGGGGGGAAGAGACACTTGGGCCTCATCCAGCGATGAAATTTCCCCAACTCGTATGTGCTGTGGGTGGAGAGTGAGCTCCCTGGGACCCTGACCCCAGCGCTCACCCTCCTGTCTGATGTCCCTGAGTGGGCTCTGCAGACCCTGGCAGGGGCAGGAGCTGGCTCCCTGCTGCCCCTTGTTCTCCATCACTCGCAGACAATGCTGAGCAGAGCGTGTGGACCAGGGTGAGTACAGGAGCGGGGCTTTCCATGGGCCAGGCTTTGTGTTGTCCAACACAGCCTCCCCCTGGCATCTCCAGCATGGGGGCCACAGTCCTGTGCAGAGCTGGCACCCGTGGGCCCTGGGGTCCCCTGGAAACCCTGCAGCAACCAGACCCACGGGGTCACTGGAGCCACTGGCTCCTTCCATGGGGCAAAGTGGACATGCACTAGTGCTGGCGGCTCACTGGGATGCAGTGCATCACTTCTGTGCTGCCAGTGCATGGACCAGGGAGCCTGGTCATCAGCCAGATGAAATCTCAGTGCCCAGGACAGAGGCACAGGCTGCTCTTCCCCCCCAGGTGCACTTTTTGTCCCTGTTTCCCGTTCCTCGGGTTAGGAGTCACGGGGCAGGACTGCCTTGCTTAAGGAGGCTGCTAATGTGCTGAACGTCCTCTCTTTTTCTGGCCATCTGAGTGCTTTGCTGGGAACGAGCCCTTCATTTCTGCAGGGATGTGTTTGCAATTCTTGCTCTATTCCGCAGGCTGATCCTCCCTGTCAAAGCTCAGATGTATCGAGCCCTCCCTAATGAGTTTAACAAGCTGTAGATAAGCGGCAGTGCTGCTCAGCTCCCCAGGCTGTTGCCAGTCGATCCCAGAAGAGCAGAGCGGCAGCCAGGCTGATGGAAGGAGCTGTTGGAGGTATGGTGCCATCTCTGGAAGTTCTCCTCGGCTTTACTGTCCTTCGGCTGAAGCTCACCCCTCGGGTGACAAACAGGGTTCCCACTCCCCAGGGCAGTGGCTGGGGCTGAGGAGCTCGGTGCTGCAGACCTGTTGGCCCTTGAGCAGTAAATAGCCATTTTTGAGAGCAAGCTGGGCTTTGTGGGGAGCTGCTGTAAAAGGCATTGAGCTTCTCACTTCATTTCACTTCAGCAGCGCCATAAAGAAGAGAAACTACTGTTAAAAATATTCCATGCACTGAGTCAGAATTAATTCAGACACTGTTTTCCTTTGCTTTATACATTGAGGCTGATGATATGCACGGCGTGTTCTTCCTGCCAGGACAAAATCTAATATTTCTGGGTGCCCACAACCTTCCTTAGAATCATAATAGAAAGATGAATACCCTCAGCGCGCCACATGCAATATTAAAGCACTAATGATGCAATCAGTCTCTCTTAGCCCCAGTAACAAAGGAAAGAATTACACTGCCCTTCCTGGGCACAATTCTGCTCTGCAGTGTGGGCTCTGATGGCTGGGTACCTGCGCCAGCCCGCTGCTCATCCCTCGGCAGGGCCAGTGCCGTCCGTGCCGGGGGCTTGTGCCAGACCCTTCACCAGCAGCTCCCCTTTCCGTGTCTGCCCAGGCTGCCAGAGGAGCCCGAAGCAGCCCCAGGACTGGGGCAGCAGGTCCCGCTGCCCCCCCGTGCTGCAGGGAGCTGAGGGCTGAATCGTGCGGTTGTGCTGGGGGCTGGTGGCCTGGCTAACCCGTCCTGCAGCTGGCATGGCTGCAGGAGGCCAGGCTGGCAGCTTCAGCCGCCCAGGAGGAATGTTCTTTTGGATCCTCCTTTCTTCTGTGCCGTCGGTTCATGCATTCACCAGCACTGTGTTGCACGGATCTTTGGACACCCTGGGTTTGGTGGCCTCGCTGGCAGATGAGATGTCAAGGGCAGTCTGAGCTCCGTGGTGCCCTGTTAGGTGATGGGAGAGCCGAGGCTGTGCAGAATTAGCCTGTGTTTCCTCTCGTAAACAGACTCGCAGCAGTTTGTGCTCATTAAGCTCTAATGCTGTGCAGTTGGCAGCAGGCTGTCTTTGCGCTGCCGTGTGCCCCATCCCCTTTCTCACTCTGTTGTGCCTGGTTGGGGGGTGTGATGGAACTGGCTGAAATGCGGGCACCTCTCCTGCAGCCTGCTCCCTGGCGAGCTGCTCTGGGGGCTCCAGGACCGGGGTTATGCTCCAGAGCTGCTGGTGCCAGGTGCTCCAGGGGAGTTTGGTTTATTAATTAGCAGTTAGTGATGTGGCTCCCTGGCACCCCCTCCCTGGTGTCACTGGTGGGGCTGGGGATGCTCGCTGGAGTGGGGAGTGCAGCTGGGGCAGGTCAAGGAGACGAGCTCCTGGTTCTGGCAGAGAGCCCTGGGAAATGTTAATTTTGTCTGGTGCAGATGGTGCCAAGGAGGCATCCTCCCCCAGGCCTTTGTTTCTTCATTTTGGCTGATCAGTGATGATTTGGCTGTGCCTGCTCTGAAAGCAGGAGGGATTTTTTTATTTTTTTTTTTCCCTTTTGTTTTTGAGCCCAACTGTGTGAAATACCTTGTGGGGAAGAGGGGAAGTGAGAAAATGTCATTGAAGACAAAGTATTTCTGGATGCAAGGTGCTGCTGGGTAGGCACTGATGTGATACTCTGGAGCAGAGGGAGGCTGGGGGCCTCTGGGGAGCTGGAGTTCAGTCCTTCGTGTATTTTTATCCTTTGCCTGGTTCAAGTGCTCTTTGTCACCTGCATCTGTGGTGGCCGACACAGTCCCGGGGGGCTGCTGGACACGTGGGGATGGGGAGCAAGGAGAGCTCCGCTTCCATCCCCTCTGGCCATGGGCATCCCAGGCACTGGTCCCGCTGGTGCAGGGTGAGGTGGGCTTCACGTGGGGCTGCCTCCCACCTCTCCTGGGCAGTGGGAGATGGGGACAACGTCCCTATGGCTGCATCGAGGTCCTGCCCTCCCAGGCTCCGAAATACCAGGGGAGGTCTGTGCTGACAAGGTGTAAGGAAGGACCTGCCGGAGTAATCTCGACCCACTGACTGCTGAGTCCTCCCGTAGCAGGGGATCCTGGCCCAGCCTCGCCGCGTGTCTCCCCCTGGCCCTCCCTGCTCCCAGTCTGCCACTGACAACAGCGAGTTCATGTCAGGACTGAAGTGGCAGAACTGGATGCAGTAATTGGTGCTTCCAGAGCTGCAAGAATACATGTTTAAATGAAGAGCTGTCTGTTTTCCTGGGGCTCTCCAAGTTGTCTCTGGTGCAATGCCAGCTATAGGCAGACGCTTCCATGGCTGCTGTTGCTACCTGCCATGGTGGGGCTGGCTGCTGGTCTGCAGCAGCCGCGTGTTCTTCCCAAGCACTGCAGAGCTCGGCCATGCGGGGAGGCTCCCTGCTTTTATTTTCAGGCATGTGAATCCTGAGCAGCTCAGTAGAGCTGGGCAGAAATCGACTGGTGCGAGTGTAAAGAAGACGTGACCTGGGCAAAGATGAGGTGAGGGGATAATGTCAGGCTGCTGCTGCTGCCGAGCTTTGACACGGAGCATGCAGGACAGAAACAGATGTGCTCTGAGCAAATGTCTGCTCCAAATATTTCATAGTACCTGAATTATGGCTTTCAAGCCTGCAGCATGTTTGGGATTTTTTTTTTTTAAATGATGTCCTTAAGAGCTCTAAAATGCAAAGAATTTCCATCATTTCATGCCTTTAAGGAGAGATGGCTGTGGGCAGAAAAGTAGGAGTTGAAATAACTGGATTTCAGTCCAAGCTTTTTCCCTGGAGTTGAGTGATTTTTCTCTCCAACTCCCTCTCTCCCCCCTTTCTTTCACACATCAGACAGAATCCAAATGTCTCTCAATTTAAAGCTTTTGGGTACTTGGATGGGAGTGCAAATGCCAAGCGCTGGGCTTAAGAGCTGCATCGAGTCCTGGGGAGCTGCAGGAGCTGGGCTCTGCCCTGTGGCACCGGGTCCAGTGGATGTTTTCTGGGTGCACCAGGCGTTATTTCAGATTGCTGGAGTAGGAGGTGAGTGTTCAGGTAGCCGGAGGTTCTTCCTCCTCACTGTGACCTGCAGAGGTGAGCCCCTGCTGCAGCCCAGGCCGGAGTGGGTGCTGATGGGCACTGGTGGCTGGTTTGGGGAGGCAGAGGGTGGGAGATCAGGGAGGCTGGCCCCAGGGGCACGATGCCCAGCCTCCCTGGCATGATGCCCAGCCCCTGGGCACCGTGCCCAACCCCTGCACCTGGGCTCGCCTCACCCTGCAATGCCCAAAGGGGACCATAGTCTGTTTTCTTGGGAATTTGATTGATGGAATCTGGTACCCAGCTAGAGGTCAGCATTTCCATTTAAATGGGATTTCTGAAGCCTGGCTGTTAAAGTCCCACAGGCATTTGGGTGTTTGTCAGGCTGCAGATCCATGCTTCAGTGTTACCGAGCTACTGGGGAACCAGAGGAGAGAGAATCTGCGTGCTGCATCTGCGTGGGGACCGAGTGGGAGAAGCGTCGCTGGGCTCAGGGGCTGCCAGGATCTGTTTGCTGTGAGAGGTGAGGTGATGGGATTTTTGCTTATTGAGGTTTAAAGCTTTGTGAGATGTCCCATGAAGTATGCTGGAGGGTCGGTTGGAGGATCTCCCACCAGGGAGCCAGCCTGGTGGAGTGAGCACAGCCCTGCCATTCTGGGGACAGCTGGGGGAAGAGCCACCCCGGTCGACAGACCCCTCTGTGTTGCCACCGGACCTGCTCTGTGCTGTGTCCCGGTGACTGGCTGGGCTGGCAGGCGGCTGGTCACAACACGATGCTTGTGGGTGATGCTGTGCCCGCAGCTCAGCCCTGATGCGAACACTGCCCATAGCTCCTCCCATTAGGAGAAATAAGATATTTGCAGCGTAAGGTTGTGAAAAGCCCAGGGCCACAAAAAAAAAAAAACCCAACCAAAAAGGAAATGACTTTTTTTCTGGTGTTTTCATGTGTGCGCGTGTGCTTATGTGCTGAGGCATCTGACCGGGAGGCGCTGGCGTCCCCTCTCCCTGGCACAGCGCTGAGCCACCTTCCACGGGGCTAGCACACGGGTACTGCTGCCCCATCGCCGTGTCCCCCATGGCTGGATTGCCCCGGCAGCACCGAGCCACCACCATGTTCCACAGAAAGCGGAGCGTCTCCTTTGGCGGCTACGGCTGGTGGGTGCCTTTCCTTTCTATTCTCCCTCGCTACCCAGAGCCTTTCTTCCCTTTGCAGCTTCAAAGGAGGAAGCACTGTGGTGCTGGGCCATGGTGCCCTCAGCAGAGCCCTTCCTGCTGCCCTGTGCCAACAGGAGCCTCTGGGATTCAGGAAGGATCTTCCCCCTGGTCCCAGCCCTGTGCCTTTGGGAAGCCTGGCGCAGCTTCAGCAGCTGGGTGCCCCAGCAAAGCCCCTTGTGAGCCCCATGGGTGCCCAGCATCGCAGGGACTTCTCAAGGGGCTCATGGTGGGCTCCCGTGGGCACATCACCTGCAAGAGCATCCCATGGCTCTCTCCCACTCCTTTCTCTTTGTGCTGTGGACCTGCTGCCTGGTCCTCCTATGCCCAAGTAGTGATGCTTGCAGCCGCCTTCGGCACCTTGTGGAGTGTGTGGCAAGGTCCCACCTGGTCCCTGGCAGGTTCCTGGCACCTCTCTGAGTTGTCCCTGCTCCGTCTCTCCTCAACAGAGCACTCAGAGCTGGTACCCGCGCCCCAGGTTCAGCAGGACTGTTTGCTTCTCCTGTCTCTTCCCTCCAAGATGTTTTGATCTATAGGGAAGTAGGCTAAGAAAATGGCACTGTTGTCCCTCTGCCCTTCTTCCCGTTTCCCTCTCTACAGTATTTTATGGCTGTTCCAGGTCTGTGCTGTGTGACTGCGGTCAGGCTGTGGGAACTGATGGCCAAATCGGCAGTTTTATAATCATTTGGTGTTTGGCGCTGGGGCAGAGGGTTGCTCTGCCCTACACTCCCTGTGATGCTGGAGCTGGGCAGTCAGGAGCCCTGGGACAACGTGGGCTTGGAGCTGCTTGAAACCTGACTGGGGGAAATGCTGAGTAACCCAGACGGTTGTGGGAGGGCAGCGAACTTGTTGAGGGTTTCGGCAAAGTCTCCTGGGAACAGAAGGGCACGCCTTGCTGAAGCCAAGCGTTTTGTCTCAGTTGTTTTGGGTTTTTTGTTGTTGTTTGTCTGTTGTTGGTTTTTTTTTAACATAAAAATGGGAAGGAAGCACTTTGATAAACTTCTGTGTAAATAAGTTTTGTGAAATATGGGCTCATTCTGTGGCAGGGAGAAATTGCAGCTCTTGGGCAGCTGAACCCCGGCTCTGGGGTCCCGACCATGCTGGGCACATCCTGGGGGCTTCTGCTGTCGGCAGCTCCATGCTGCGATGGAGCAGAGCTGCTGTCCCCTCTTTGCAGGGGTGTTCGGGTCTCGTCGGGCTTTGCTCAGTTGTTTTCCTTCTGCACTTTGGCAGTTGCAGAGCAAAGATAACCACGAGCTGGAGAGTCAGGCAGGAAAGTGTGGTTTGCTGGCTGTTGGGGACGGCTGCAGTCCGGGCTGGGGGAAGCGGGTGGGGGCTTTCCCTTAAATATCACCATCGGGTGTGGGCTTTCTTTTAACTATCACCATCGGTGTCTGCATAGAGAGAAAGACAGACCAGAGGGTACCGGGGCAGCCCTGTTCTCCATGCTCTGGTGGGAGAGCTCCCAAGCAGGGCTGGTGAACGGCTCCCTGGGGTCCCTGGGGCTGGCATCCCTCACAGCTGAGGGTCTCCTGGAGAGCATCGTGCACAGCCGGGACCACCCTGGCCCGGGCATTTACGGGAAAGGAAGAGACCGGCTGCAGCCCCGTACCTGCATCTGCACCTTCCCACGGCCGCCCGGGCCGGCACACCCTTCCTGTGGGGATCACACGTGGGGTGGCCGGGCACACCCAGCCGCCGCTTGCTGTACCCGCAGTTGCTATTTCCAGCCCTCTGCTGGAGTGTGAAACAGGTTTCTGATGCCTACCAGCTGCATCTGCCACCAGTGAAGTCCTAGGAGGAGTGACCTTGTCCTGGGGTGGCCACTCTTGGTGGCTCCACTCTTGGGTGTAGGGATGCATGTCATGGGCGATGCAGAGCCATGGGGTGTGTTGTGCCAGGAGCTGCCACCTCAGCCCTTGCCTGGCTCACTGGGACCTCAGTGACTGATGGGTGCCAGCCTCGTCCCCTCCTCCCGGGCTCTTGGCACCCAGCCGGTGTCGGCTGCTCCTTTCCCCGTGCGCTGCTCTTGGTGGAACCAGGGTGGGACACCCCCTTTGCGGGTGCTACTGGGCTCGGGGAGACCCAGGGCCTTGACAGGGTGCGCAGGGAGGAGGCTGGGTGGGGTGTGAGGTGTTTCACTTCGCCCAGCTCGGGAGCAGACACAGGGCAGGGCCTGACGAAGCAGCTCTTGTAACTTGGTCATACTGCAACTGTGGTTTCCCGAGCAGAGGGTTTGCTTTCTTGTGTGCTGCTTTCGTTTGTTTTTCTTTTTTTTTCTTGCCAAGAGGCTAAATAAGGGCAACTGATTTTTCTTCCGGGTTCTGGATGAAGCCACTGGGTGCTGCTCCAGCGCGGGTCCTACCCCAGCCACCCGCTGTCCCCACGGCTCATTTGCATCTGCCACCGAGTTTGGCAACAGCTATTTACACCAGCATGCTTTAATGTTCAGCTTGATTTAATGATCAACACGGTCTGCGGACAGGCTCGTTAAGTACTAAATGACAATAGCGGGTCTGTTTTTAGGAGCAGTAGCTCCGGGAGCAGAGCATGGGAGCTGATGTTTGGGGAAATGCTGAGAACGAAGCTCCCGCAGCTGTGGGGTTTTGTGAGTGCAATGTTGGCCCAAGAGAAGGACCCGGGGAAGGGTGGTGGGGTGTGCTGGCAGGGTGGGCAGGAGATGCTGGGGTGACTTCACCTTCACCCACGGGAAGTGGGGACACCCCACGTGGGCCTCTTGCCGTGCCTGGCACAGTGTGCCCGGGATCTGGCGTGCCTGGTACCCGTCATGCCCAGGATCCAGTGTGCCCGGGATCTGGCCCTGCTGCGTCACCCATGGGTGCAGCCTGCTCATGATGGAGAAGTTCAGCCTGGCAGCGCAGGGAGGTAAAGCTGCAAGCAGAGGGGAAGCTGTATTTCTGCAGCCTTGCCGTGTCCTGGGATCCCAGTGCAAAGCAAGTGGGGCTTGGGGGGCCCTTCTGGTGTTTTAGAGACATGGAATTAATTCCGTGCGGTGGATAACAAAGCATTTGCAATGACGGTCAAAAGACATAATTTTGCATTTTGAGAAGTTACTATGATTTGCATTCATTAATATTAATACGGCTTTAACTACAATGATTCTGCGGAGATAGGCACTTATTAACAGTGCCAGATAAATCAGCGAGGCAATCGAGGCTCCTGGCCCCGTGCAGGGAGTGATGGGGCTGCTCCGTGTCCCTCTGCCAGGGCTCGCGGGGTGACTGCGGGCCCTGGCAGCAGCTGCAGGTGGGTGAGGGGTTAAGTCAAGGGGTAGGTCAGCGGCTGGTGCCTGGAGGGGGGAGGATGGTGCAGCCTTGCAGGGATCCCGCAGTGAGGCAGTGACCGGCTAGGTATGAAAAGCCTGCTCCCTGTTCTATCTTGTTCCTTCCCCCTTGGACTCAGCTTCTCTAAGGCTGTGGGGTCGAGTTTGCAGGGTTTGGTGTGACCTTCCCAGCACGCTGGGTCTGTCACGGGTTCGTTGCCTTTAAATAGGTGTTTTGTGGGAGGTGGGAACAGTGCTTCGAGAGAGCTGGGACATGGGACATGGGTAACGTCCTCTGGTGCCCAGTTCAGCTCTGGTGTTTCAGATGAGAAGGCAACACTTCTCCTCTGGTCATCACCACGAAATGACTGGGAGGATTTTGCTTTGCTTGCCATGGGGCTTCGCTTTGGGTTAAAATTTGGGTGATTTTGTCTTCTGGTTGAATCTTTCTGTGAAGACTGTTGTATCAGCCGCACTGATGGCACCTCGGAAGGAGATCCTGGGGCTGGGTTTGCCAGCAGCCCCTGATACCCAGGTCGGGAGTGGGGACAGCCTGGAGCCCCCTGCGCCTGCAGTAACGCGCTCCTCTGCTTTCTCCCCAGGATTGACAAGACGATGCTCGCCAGCCTGAAGATCAAGTGAGTACCCCTACTTTTCTCTCCTGTAAAGTCTTTTCCCTGTGCGATGCACGGTGCTGAGAGCTGGCTTTGGGCATGGGGGATGCTTTCTCCTTGGCTGGACTGTCTTCCCGGTCCCAGCTCCGGTGGAGCAGCCAGATCTACCTGTTCCTGGAAATAGTTCTGTGCATGTCCCGCAGCTTGTTTTCCTGTCAAGTCCAAGGTGATTCAGGCACCGAGTGATTACAACAAACACAATGACACAGTCGCTGCCTGATCAGAGGGTTAAGGTATGGATGGTGCAAAGCACGGGGCTCCAGCTCTGCTTTGGGATGGAAGGGGGTGGGAATTGGCAGGATGGGCCCTTCCAAGCCTGTCGAGCTTCTGGCTGTAAATTCTGTGAAGCCCGGTGTGTTGGTTTTGATTTAGTTTTGAATCTCGCAGTCTGGAGAGGGGGTGGGTGTTGGGATAGTGGGTGCCTGTGTTTGTTGCCCAGCTCCTGTTCCTGTGCTGCAAGGGGGGCTCTGGGCGCTGCTCTGGAAGGGGAAAAGATGCTCTTGGGGCCCAGAAGGTTCCAGGAGCTGGTGGTGTTGCTTGGGTTTGTCATGGACTTGCTGAAAGCTGGCAGCGTGGGCTGCGTGGCTCCTGGTGAGGTGGCTGCAGGGCTAGATCCTGCTCTGTGATGGAGTGAGGTGTGTGGGATCACTACTGCTCTTGGAATATATCATTGGCTGGCGTTAAAGGGCTGGGGGTGGTGGGACCGATGCTCTCTGCTCTCCTGGCACTCACGGCTGTCTGGGACCTGCCTCCTGTTCCTGCTGGGCCTTGTCCTCCTGCCTGCATGACCTGGGCGAACCAATCCCTTCCTCCCTGGAGCCAGCACATCTCCCCTCTCCGCCATGCCTGATAAGCTCTTGGAGTTGGGGGTTTTCCATTGCAAGCACGTGCACGGCTCCAGCACTATTGGCGTAACTACTAATACAGAAATATTCTGGCCAAGCCTCCCTTGAGCTCAAGGTAATGTGTATGGGCAACAGCTCTTGCGGTTTCCCTCTATAATCATTACTTGTGCAAATTATTCATTAATGGAAAAGTCTACAGAAAGCCTTGGGGGAACCTGCTGCCTGAATTAGCCTGCAAATGCCCGTTGTAAAGAGCACAGCAGAAACGCTGCTGCTAAGCTCCTTGCTCGGGTTTTTGCTGAAGTAATAAGAAGTTTAAATCAATGTTTGTTTACTGCTTTTGGGAGTGGAGGGAAATCTCAGTAGACTTCCCTTTTCCCATGGAGTTGAGAAGGGTTTAACTGCTCCTTGTACGCTGCCATATGCTCTGCCCTGATTTTTCCTGCTGCAGGGATACTGTTTAACCTCCTTTCCCCATCAGTTAGTGCTGTGCTCAGGGCCATGGGGCATGCTGCCGTGCTCTGATGTGGGCCAGGGAGAGGGTCCATGGCCACATTTCTCTCCCAGCCGAAGGAGGAGGTTTGCTCAGGGCATTCGATGAGCTGGATGCAGGTTGGTTTATCACTGCTATTTGCAGCTAATGCTTTCCACAGCTTCGTAGCGCTTCTGTTTGTGGACAGATTGCTTCATTAAATGGTTCTGTAATTGGGACCCAGCCAGAGCCCCATTAGATATTTGTAGAAGCTTTTAAAGTAAAATAAAATAATAATAAGTATAATAGTTTTGGTTTTCTAACAGCCTCCTATTGCTGCAGCCTCCTGGCTGAGATGCCAGGCGTAGGCAATTCTCTTTCACTGTGTAACTTGTTAGCAAAAAGACAAGCTGCTTTCCGCAAGCCAAGGAGCACCTCACGGAGCTTGCTGCAAACATCCACGCTGACGTGTGGAAGCCTGGCAGGAGAGGAACAACAGCGCGTGGTGCTGGGTCGGCCCGAGCTCTTGGCTGCAGAGAGGGTCTCAGCGTGGCTGGGGGGCTGCAGAAGCCCCCTGCCCGGAGCCGACCCCTCTTGTCGGGTATCTTCCAGTCCCTCTGACCCAGGGAGTGTGGCGGGGGGCAGTGGGGGGCTGTGCTGGGGGCAAGGTCCTGCACAAACTCGGTGTTTGGGGGGACCGAGCACAACGCGGGGCTGCGGGATGCTCCCTGCCTGCTGCTCTCGTCCTTCGTCGCAAAGAACTAGCACATGCAGGTGGCACTAGAGCATCAAAGCATTTTTCCCTCTGTCTGTCTCTCCTTTTTCTCGTTTAATTTGGGTTTCATTAGTTCCTATGGTAACCGTGAATATGTCTGAGGGACTCGGAGCTGGGAGGATGAGTAGACATTGCAGAGTGGGAGTGTCGAGGAGAGGTGATGGATGGAGAGCCCTGGCATTGCAGGCAGGGGCTCGGCTGTCCCCAGCTGGTGACGGGCACTGCGGGAGGGACCCGGGCTGCGCTCGGGCAGGGAAGGTGCTGCAGAGGACTGAGCATCTCTGGGGGGCTGCTGCTGAACAGCCACATTCACTGCTTGGCCTCCGAAATGCCCAGGAAGCTCTGGTGAGTTTGGGTCTGACTCTGGGAGCTGTGCCTGTGCCCTGCCAGTGTAGAAGAGCCTGGGAGTGTTGGCGTCCGGTCTCCTTGCTTTGGGCTTAAACATGCATCTGCCAGCGGGCTGTCCCTGGCTCTCAAACCCACTGAGTTTCTGGCTGCCACGGGGAGCCATGGACTGCTCCCGAGAGCTTGGACACGCTCCCACCTCATGTGGCTGGAGCTGCTCCTGGGAAGCCTTGCAAAGCTCCCAAAGGCAGCATACAGGGAACGGAGAGTCCGCAAGAGGGCTTGGAAATACTCTGCTTGCTGGTTTTGGGGGTGCATGTCCCTGGGGGTGGCAGTGGGTGCTGGTACCGTGGGGTTCTGATGCTGGGAGAGGGGCTGGGGCTGCTAAAGCTGCTGGGACCAAGGCCAGCCCCAGGGTGCTGTGAGATGAGACTGAGGCACTTGGGCAGAAAATGGGATTTGGCACGGACCAATTCCATCGTGATCCCTGTATTTCTGCTAAGTTGTTTGTTTTTTTATTATTTCGTTACCTGCTTCTCAGGAAAGTGCTGGGGGCAACTGAACCCCCCAGGCTGGCAAAAGGGGCATCATGTCCAGAAGCAGCCCTCCATGTCTTGGCTTAGTGCCAGTGTTTTGTTGGTCGTGTCAAGTCTCCAGAAAGCGTGTCTGCAGAAAGCGAACAGCATCTCTGGGATCGTGGGATGCTCCTGTGGTGCCCTTAGTGCTCTCTGGGACAGCTTCATGTGGAGCTTGTAATGCATGGTGGGGCTTGAGGTCGGGTCGTGCTGCCAGGAAGGAAAGAGTTGAGCCAGTTGGGAGGAAACCATCAGCCTATCAAAGGACCTTTGTGTATCAAAACTCAGCCCCAGCCAGGTGAGCTTGTTCCCTTCTGACGGCTGCCCTGCGCTGGTCCCAGGCAGCACAGCAAGTGCAGGGGTCCTGTGGGGCCAGGCAGGGCCCCTTGGGACATCCTCGTACTGGGAATGCCAGAGGTGGGATGGTGTGATGGGGACAAACCTGTGGGCACCTTCCCCTGATAGGGACAAACCTGTGAGGACCTTCCTCCTCCATCCAGCTGGACTTCTCAGGAATGAGCTGGTCGGGTGATGGGTGACCCGCATGGGAGGTTAGCCAGCCCTTTGCCTGCTGGTGGCTGAGCCCTCTGTGCTCTGGTTATCTTCTCTTTGGTATCATCAGTGGGATGTACTGATAAACCATGGAGTATTTAAAATAAATAAATAAAGTCCCTCCTTCAGGCAGAGTCACCTCTTGCTTTAGACTTAAAATGCAAAAATAGCAATGAAATAATCATGTCTCTGTGGAACAGAGGAGCCTTGTACACCAATTACTGAGAGTCAGCGTGCGTGCAGCTAAAACTCACATGAAAGAGCATGTGATGCTCATCTGATGATGGGAACAGCGGTGGAAGATAAAGGTGGGAAGAGAAGAGATGAAAGACTCACTTGACCTTCGTAAAATGAGCTGTGTCCAGGCTTAAGGCTCTTTAATATTTGATGGGCCGGAGCTGAGTTAGTGGGTAGATGTGGGAATGATTTAGCTTCTTGGCCATAGCTGCACTGACTATCACAGTGATCCCAGAGGTTTGTGCTTAGGTCTTGTGAGGACAAGGTCTGGAGACCAGACTGTGTCTAAGTAAATTCCTTTGACTTTGTTACTGCCTTTTAAAATGGGTAATTGAGTGTAAATATATATTTTACAATTATACTTTAGCTGTAGTAGTCTTACGCTATGCTGCAAAGGAAACATGATCAAAACTACGGTAAAGTGGCGAGCAGGGGAGGGGTCTGGGATTCCTGTTTCGCTGGATTCAGAACTGCTCATCCCCGGCAGCGAGCGTGCTGGGGGGGCAGTTACCTCGGCTCTGCTGCAGGAGGAGAACGGAGCGTATGGGGCTGGGGAGCGAAGGATGCCCTGGGACTCAGAGCAAACTACAGTCAGTTGGAATTGGGGCTGGAGGGGCAAAGGCTGGTCCAGACATTAACTGGGGGCCCAGCTGAGGTGAAGGTTGTTGAGTCTGCATCGCCCCACAGCTCAGCCCCTCTGCTGGCCCTGCAGTGATGCCTCTCCCCTTCCAGTGCTGCTGTTGTCAGTTCTATTCACTTTTGTTGAGGTGGGTGTGTCTCATCTACTTCTGAGGTTTTATTAAGCCATTTTTCTCGGTCTCCTGACTGTAAACTCACCCTGAGTTTTTGTAAAGTTTTGCGAACCAGCTGTCCCCACATAGGGGTCTGGTGGGTCCCCACAAGGTTCCACTGTGTTCATGTGGCAGCGAGGAGGCAGAGTGCACCCTGAAATGGAACAGTTCCTTCCAGTGATGGTGTAACCCCAGCTTACCTCATTTAATGTTTCCCCAGCGAAGCTGCTGCTCAGTCTCCTCTCCTGGGAGAGTCCAGTGGCACCATGAGTGTGGGGGGTGGTGGCAACTTGGAGACCCATGGCCAGACGTGGCATCCTGGGCAAAACAAGTTTTTGTGTTGGCA
>JAVSBS010002451.1:0-19955 GCA_033124195.1 Coracias cyanogaster | reverse complement strand
GAGCACTGCTCAGCAGTAGTCACAACACGGGTGTGTTATCAACACCCTTCTAGCTCCCAGCACAAAACACTGCACCACGAGGGCTGCTGTGTGGAAAACCAGCTCTGCCAGAAGGTAAACTAGTCTAACATTGCCAATCTTTTCCCCAAGAACAAAGATTACACAAAAGATAAATCAATTAATTTCATTATTTTCCTGAAACACAGATTTAAGTGGTTTATAGTCAGTATTTATTATGGTGTATCTTCATCTACCAGTAAAAGCCTAATAATTTGTGCTAGCAAAGTCTTTGACCCTTACCATTGACCTCTCAGGTGCTTTCAAATGTAGAAAATCTGATAGCTGTTCTATGTTCAATACTCCTATGACACAGATAAATGAACACACTATATTACTTATCTTGCATGGGATGGCATGAGGGACCTCATCTACCTTATGCAGTTTAAGAACTTTGTCATTTCAACTAAAAAACCACTTCTGTAATTTATGAGGAATTTGTATTTGAGAATCCTAACTCCCAATTTAGTGTGCGCAAATTTTTAGGAATTCATTACACTTCAGTGCAAAAGGGATTATTCAAATTATCAAGTCTGACATTTTGCATGAGACAGACTACTGAAGCTGATATTTGTGCATGAAGGCTGGTTTGTGCTAAGATGATCATATCATTGCAGAGTGGAGAATATAGTCTCTCACCATTGAAAGTAACCAGGAGAACTCAGTGTTTAAACAATTTGGTTTGGGCTTCATTTTGGCTATTTGCAAGCACAAACCTAATTTTCACAGCAAGTGTAGTCATGCTACTTTATAGTCATTTGTTTCAATGTTAATTGTCTGGCCTTCAAGTTAAATTGCTGTTTTCCTTCCCTGGGGTTTGCCATCCTGTTGTACATATAAATAGAGAACATAGACTTTCTCATAACTTCCATTTTTCTCAGGCTTCCTCTGTTGTAACTGAATCTAAGGATAAAATGGCATTACTTCTTGAGATTAGCTGTTACCTGTTCCATCAAGGCAACTCGCAACTTTCTTTCAGTGTCATCTAACAGCAGAGGTAGAATAGTTATTCCTGACACAAGGGAATAAGCTACAACTGATTTTTTAATCTTTTTATAACATCCTTTCCAAGTCTTTCTCAGCATCTCTTCAGACTTTTCTAGGAACATATCTGTCTCAGTGTAATGGAAAAGGATTTCTCCAGGTTTACCTCATGGTTGTTAGTATCACTGAAGACTTAGGAAACAATAGATTTTATCTAGTTTTTCCTTCCCTTTCAGGGTGCATATCAAATGGATAAATTTGATGATAGTAAAAAAGAGTAATTTTCTGCAATTTTACAGTGAGATGGCTGGTTCTATTAAAAAGAAAAAAAAAGGCTGGGAATTATTGTGAACAAGCATTGTCTGTCCTTGTGTCATTCCCCGTTGCCTCTCTGTGAGGAAAAATGGAGTCAGTTCATTGTTAACTCTTCTGTTGGCCATATGAAGGAAACCAGAACTACACTGCTTTCTGTTGTTTCTCTGAAGACTCTATTATAATAACTAAATAATTAAAAAACCTAGTTTGAAATCTTTCAGCACATATTTCAATTGAAATAATTCTGCCCACTGGTCTTGCCATAACCTAACATGCACTGCATGTGCTGGACATTTCTGTATTTGTTTGGGGTTTGTAGGGTATGTATCTTGTGAGACAAGAAGGTTGATTTTGGGGAGGGGTTTTCTTTGAGGAAGGGAAGAGAAGGTGCTTGCAAAATGTCTGAGTTGAGAAGGATACTTTGTGTAATGAGATCTCTCAAACTTTTCTGGCATTTTTCTTGGACTTAAAAATTCTTACAACCTGCTTTTGTCTAAGGGTACAAAACTTTCCAGCACATATTATTTGTATTGTGTATGCATTCTTTATTTCTGTTTCTTAATCACCACACAGGATGGGACAATGTATTTCAATTGTATCCAATGAGTTTTGAAATGGTATCAGTCCTAGAAAGAACATTGCTGGGTCTTTGTTTTCCACTTATTGCTTAAAAATGAGTATGTGATAGCATATTTTTCCTGAAAGGAAGTGGTTTAGTTCTGTAGATAACTTAAAAGACATTTTATAGATAAATAATATTTAGCTAGAAAAGCTGGTAGGTAATTTCATCTGGGTATATTCTATTCATAAATTTTGACTCTTTAGCCATAACCTTTAAAGAATGATGGTTTAACAGGAACATGAAATATATTCCTCATCATCATGTTGGCGCTCAGTGTTTTCACCAAGATATTTTTGCCTCTCACATTCCTGTTGTTTTTGTGTACCTGACACTTTGCTCTGTTGTCTGAAAACAATCAGCAACAGGAAAAACTTTATTGCAGAAGCAGTTCCACTAGGAAAAGGTTCTGGAGAAGATAAGATTCTCTAAACAGAGCAAGAGGTTGACCTGCAAATATTTATTTTAAAACAGTTAACATTAAGGATGCATGCCCTTTAACACTTGCATCTTGTATTATTGAGCAGCTTGTATGTGAGAGGAATGAAGCAGATTCAAACACCCTGCAAAGGACAATATGATGTTCAGGAAGAGGAACTGCCAGTCCATCATTCATCTTTTCTGAAAAAAATCGTGTAAGTATAAAAGAAAGCATCAAAGCCTTTTAAAATTTTTTTTTCCTGCTATTCCCTCTCCATTATACCTGCTGGATAGAAGCAGAGACACTGCAAAATAAAGACTACAGAGAAGAAGTAACCAGAAGTATGTGCCTTCATTTTGCAGTGGAAGGGGTAGAAACAGTGATTTGTATTTCTGAGTTATAAAATTTTTCACTACCCCAGTCCCTGTTGCTAACAGCATATATTAAGGGTATTGAGTACAAGTTTCACTGCAGAACTTTAGAATGCTAGTAGGTTTGGCAGTTTGGGATAAGAAAATGAAGATTATTTCACCCACTTGAAATTTCAACTTTCTATTTCCATTTTTTTTTGTGAGAACAGTGTGTTTAAACAAAGTTCAGTTTTTCAAAGACTGAGATACTTGTATAGCTCTAAACACAGGAATACTATTGCTGAAATTTACACGGATCCTACTTTTTTTTGCTGAAAATATAGACAAGTCTGATTCCTCTCATGTAGGATTAGAGATCATGGAATAATTTTGCTCATCATTTGAAATACTTCAATGTCCTGTTAATATGGGTGCTATTCAGCAGAATTCAGTTATGCAAAATGTGTCTCATCTGAAATACATCACTTCCACCAGCCCAGTGAGCCTGATAGTAAGGCAGAATATAAATTCTAAGTAAGCGGCTTCTCTTCTAGCCGTTCTGTTAACATCCAAAGAATCACAAATATTCTGCAATTGTCCTTCTAACAAATATGAACATAACTTCATGTAAAGTACAAAGAGGAGTTTTACAACATGGAAAGAAATACTTCAGGTTTCTCTTGATAAGCGTATAAACAGTGTACAGTCAAAAGCAAGTACAGCTTAACCATACAGTTTTCAAAGAAATTCACATTGTCCATGGCATATGTGCAGCATACTTCTTTGCCACATTGGAGAAATATCTCTGTTAACACAGTGATAAGGAATGAAAAGACCTTCACATCTGCATTTGAAACAGGAAGAAAGTTGTATGAAACACAAGTTATTTTTTACTGTGTATAAGCAGCAAATTAAACACTGCAAAGTATTTGGTCGTCTACTGCCATTTTGAACCATTTCCATGAAAGCTGACTTCCCCACAACCAGTCTTTCAACACCTACGAAAGAACTAATTACTTTGATCAAGACTTAGCTTATTAGAACAAGACTGAGACAGTCTTGAGAAACTATTTTCAGGCTACTAATAGTCCTGGATTACTTTGGCCTGGAAAGTCCATTTTACCTCCTCTTTCGCTCTCTACTAAATAATTTCCTTCAGCTAATAAATACTGAATTTATATGGCAGTCTTCACCTTGAACCTCTTCTCAGTACGGTAACTGCTCCTCTTGCAGAGACCTGCTGGGTTGTTGTGGTTTCTATATCGTACTGCGGGTTTTATGTATTTAAACGTGCTGATTTCTTGTATTATTAAAGTCTCTCATTGGGGCAATATTATTGTACAGGAGTGTTGATTTAAAGAGAAGCCTTTCTAAACACAAATTCACCGTCAGTAGCTAGCAAAAGGCAGAACAAAATATTAAACACTTTGTAGTTAATTTGAATGCAATCCTCTGTTCTATCTAGCCCAGAAAACCTTGGTGGGACCCATGAATTATAGATCACTGATACAGAGGTTAACAGCTGGAGAAAAATACATGCTTGCAATCACATTTTTTTTGTTCAAAGCACAGGCAAAATCTTCAGTGCCTCTGTTACTTCAGTCTTTGAGGCATAAGTATTGTGATGATAACAGCAAAGACATTCTCCTCAGGGCTCCACTTATTTCAGTACATAAAATAAGTGGTATTCAGGTGATAAATATTATTTTGCTTCTCCCATATTCTTTGTTGTGTGGTCAGGGGTATTTGTCAACCCCCATTTTGGTTTTGTATGTACACAAATCATACCCTACACTGAAAATAAAATGGTGAATTTCATCTTGAGTTTTTGCACATTGCTTGTAGTTCTAGCATCTGATTCACTTCATAAATATTTACGACTATATGATAAGCTGTTATTTAATCACCATTCTATATGCACAAAGAAATTAAGCTCTGAAGTTTTTCCTAAATCTAACTTGAGATGCCTATGACCTGGAGCTTTAGTTGTTAGTATTATACAATTCTGGTCCACACTGTCCATACTTGGTTACAGTCTCACACAAGACATCAGCCTCTCTTTCCATTTAGAGGTTCATAATCTTAATGGACAAGGTTTTCAGTAATCCACTGCTGTCTGAAGGATAAAAACACCCAATTTTTCAATGATTCATCATGTCTGATTCCCATCCGGATTCAGACAGAAGAAGATACATATTCATGGCATGCCTCTGACAAGGACTACTCCTACCAAGACTGAAATTCAAGACAACTCTTCAAATAATGGGTAACAGAGGTTTTCAGAAGAGATTAAGCCTTACTGCCCCACCCCCTTACAAAAAGCAAACAGGGGAGGGCAGAGGGATGAAAAAAAAAAAGGAAAAAAAAAGCCACAACCCAAAATCCTGAACAACCCTAAAACTACTCTTTAAAATGAAGTGTGAAATAGTCCCACAGAGTTCCTATTCAGTGGCTGGAGTCTCACAAAGTTTATAAGGCAGTGTAAAGAACACCTTATAATGACAGATGGTACCACTAGCCGCACCCGTAATATAAAAGATATAGTCAGTGTTTACTTCTCCTTATAAAAGCAGCTCTTTTTCTTTTCCAGAAATGTCAACATGCTATTCCTCAACTAAACATGGTACCCATCTAAATCTCATTCCTATGGAGAAGCGACCTATCTCACTCTCTCTTCATCCACTCCTGTTTTGCTTTTACAAGCTGTCCTGGCAGAGAACTGTGGGAGGGCAAAAGGGATTATTCAAATTATAAAGTCTGACATTTTGCATGAGACAGAAGTAATTAGACTTCAGGTGAAAGAGGATATATAGTGTAAAACAGATCATTGCTTTTGCTTATAAATATAGATTATCAATTTTCTGTGTGGCTTCAAAAACAATGACATTAAGTCCTCAGGTGTTGTGACTGATAAGCAGGAAGCAATGTTAGAAGGACAGAAGAACAAAAATAAGAACTAAATAAGTGGAAGAAGATAAGGAATAGAGACTAAAGAGGTAGCTGAAAGAGGAGATGGGCAAATTTTTTTTTTAATCAGGCTTTCAAGCAGAAAAAAGAAGCATAGAAACTGATTGCTCATCTTAGGAACTGACTAGCATGAGGGAAGATAAGAGCTGAGCCAAGTCTTATGCAGCTGTAGGAGGTGCGCTGAACAGACTGCTTGTGTCCATTAGCTCTCTTGGCCTTTCCAGTTACACTTCATACTGCCCATTTCAAACAAAGCAAAGCCAGCAAATGATGTTCTAACATTGCAAACAAGTTTTAGAGAGTTCTTTTACAGCTGCCTTTTCAGTAACAATGTAATCAATTGTGTAAGTTAATTTTTTATTTTTCATTAATAAAGATTACACAACATTGAATAAATATTATGCAAAGTACTTCTGTTTCTCATACTTAAATGTACTTATCTGCTTGGCTTAACTGGAGTGCTTCAGAGTTGTAACACAGAAGGATGAAAACTCATGATAAAGTCAGTTTTTGGCCTCATTGAAGCCAGTGGTAAAACTCTTGTTGCCTTTCATGAGACTAGGCTTTCATCAGAGTACTTAGCTTAATTACTAGCTGTTGTTCACATTCATGTATATTTGAGACATTTCACTGGCACAGAAATCTCCTATAAAACAATTCTCTAGCAGTAAATTTTTCACACTCTCAATCTTTATTTGAAATAGAAACTTTAAAAGAAATTACATGAATGCCATAAAGTAAAATAAAATTAAATGAAAAATTATGTGTAAAAAAAAACCCTGAAACATGGAAAAATGCTAAAACATTTCAATAATTTCAAAACCTTATGAAGGCTACAGCATAATTTTCAGCCAAAATATTTCTAAAACTATCAGCCAACAGGAACCCTGGAACACCCATGTGGAAACGTGTTTTTAATTTTGGAGTAAATATTTTTTCCCCATACACAGAAGTCTTTTCTTTAAATAGTATAAAACAGCCCAAAATAGGAAGGAAGTTAAGTATTTTTGTTGTGCAATTAAAAATGAATTATAGCTAAAATAAAAGTTACATCTGAAAAGTTTAGAAAAATAAACATTTCAAAAAGTGAAGCCTATAAAGTGAGGCCTCAGAAATGTCTTAATGTAGAGGGTTTAGGTTTCCAAGTACAATTCATCTGGTAATTGTGTATTTGGGCACTTGGAAGTGTGAACCTACTGACCGTGGATCTTCAGATTCCATGATTACAAACTTACAATAAAATGCGGAGACTAATCAGTGTTCTGTGTCATCAGAGTTGTCACGGGGAGCAAAGCCTCAGAGGACAACAAAGGAGATCTCTCAAACTACAAAAGTATCTTTAGAAGAACAGTTATTTTACTTGAAAGCTATAAGCTGTTCCTAATCTATGTTGCTCCACTGCAGCTGTAGCAAACATTAGGATCAGCTTTCGGCACTTTGTGTATACTCCGTGGTTGAGGAGGACAAATTAGAAGTCCTAAAGACAGAACTTAGTTTCCAGAAATGAAATTCAGCATCAGAACAAGAAAAGCTAGTGAGTAATAGTCTCTTCTCATCTTTTTAACTTCAAAGATATAAAAGAACAGCACCTATTTCACACATCCTTCCTGTCATTAACCTTTTATACTCTGCACATCTTGAGTATGAAAGGCATCTCTCTGTCTTCTCACAGCCCTAAAACCTGGCATTTTCTATCCATGCAATAAGTAGAGCAAATCAATCAGTGATATAAATTTTATCAGCAAGCAGCAATATCAGTTGCTGAATATTACTTTCCATCTTTCAAATGATCTGCTTTCTATACCATGCATTTTCCTAGAGGCAAAATGAGGCACTTCTTATTTTATATGTTTTCTCTGCTCAGTTGCATGTGGGGTGCTATGTTGTTTTATGTGACGAGAACATTTGGTCACAAGTCTCCCAACTATATGCCAGAGAAGGTTCAGAGAAAGTTAACAGTAGTGATTAAGAGTATGAAAAATTGTACATGAAGAATGGTTGAAAAGATTGCCTACATAGTGCACAAAACGGCTATAATAAAGAAGAAAAAATAATGAGTAGTATGGAGTATAAGAAAATAGCATATTCAACTGAAGCTGAAGTTGACAGACTAAAAATCAATGAGTATTTTTGTATAGTACATAATTATACACCAGCACTGTTAGTCACAGAAAGTTCCAAGGACATGCAAGATTGAAAACTCTTTGCATATTTACGTATATATTTCAACATTGTCCAGAATAAAATTTAACATCATAATTTTGGAAGACATTTCAAATTACTGGCTTAATATTTCTAACTATAGATCACATCTGTTTCATAAGAAAGGTTCACTTACCTTTGCCTTTGGCAGAATTTTGCTGAGCATTTTTCTCAGTAAATAAAATGGGTCAGTGAGGAGGACAAAGTAGTGGTATAAACTCTGTTGGTCTAATCCAGCATGGCTCTTTTTTGCGTGTGTGCCACCAGTTGTCAATAGTTATGATGTCAACATGTTAAGTTATGTGACAGAAAGCTGAAGGAGCTGCAGAAGCACCACAGCAGGGTTGGGGGTAACCCCAATAACCTAAACAGAGAAGCAAGCCCCAGCCCCATAAGGGCTGTCCCAGGAGAGTGTCAGCCCCTAGGTGGGGTTGACACCCCCTCGGATGAGTCAGTGGAAAGGGTCTCCAGAGGACTTTTGGACTGAGTGGGGATTATTACCTATGGGACTCATTATGGGAGGCAGGGAGGGGCATTTGGGAATTGTACCAGACAATGTACAATGGGATGTTCAGGGGAATGTGTATAATCAAATGTTTAGGGGGAGGATCTAAGGTGTACCTTGTGTGAGTGTGTATCTCAGTGTGTGATTGCAAGTGAATACAAGCCAGACTCAGCAGTGGATAGGGTAAGAGGCTTGGGAGACTGGTATGGAAGTTACCACAAGTCTGAGCTGGATACTGGAAAGACAAGAGGGTTTGCGAGTTGGCTACTCAAGTAAATAGGAGGTCCAAGCCAAGTATTGGAGAGACTGCCTTGGAGTCAGCTACTGGTAACGTCTTAGATCTAGACCAGCTACCAGGAAGACACATTTGCATCTGTGTTCTTGTGAAGCATCTGCAAAGCAGCCCAGTACTGACTGGAGTAGGCACATGGGGCCATGGCAGCCTACCTCTGCTAAGATGTGGAAATTAGTGAGTGCTAGCAGCTTCAACAGTAATTTTCACAAAGGCAGCAGAAAATACAAAATAAAAATAGCTTTCTCTCAAGTGTTCTGTATAAACGCTGACCAACAAGTAAAACATGCTGTTGATCATAACAATTGCATTCTGCTTTTACAATCTTTTTCAGCTACTTATGCTGAATTATCCTTTGGATGTTACTACTTTTTGTAACATCTTTAGTTTCATAATGCTCTACTAACATGATAAATACTGTAGATGTTTCTGAAAAGAAACCTCCGTTTATCTCTTAATGTTACTTTTATTTATGATCACTGTACCGGCCTCTGACATTCCAAATCTCTTCATGGCATAAATTAGCAATACAATTTTAAAAGCTGAAAGCTTCTCTGGAGCTTTTCAGAGGAGATCACATTTACTTTACAGTTGCTTGTTAATTGCTTTAGTGCCTAAGGATGTACAACATATGTCCTGCAAAGAGGCACCCATATGGCTGTACAGTGTATGTCCTGGCACTCTGTTGCCACAGACTAGAAAACAGACTTCTGTTTAAAATGCATGGCCCATTCCATGATTGAAGGTGTGACATATAAAGAATTGTAACTGACAACATTGAAGCCCTACACCTGTCACAGTGCTGTGTTAGGAGGATACGGGCACTCTGTTGCTGAGAAGAGGAGAGGAGAAAAATATTGCCTTCAGTGAAGAAACAATTAAAAAATATTTATAATCTTGTAGAGAGGAGATTTTCTTTCTCAGCTGTCTGATTTATTCACGCTAGTGTAACTCAGTTATAGCTCAATCTTGATTCAAAGGTGTCCTGCTTTTGCTGGGAGAGACTCATAGGCCAGCTGTGGTCTGCAGGCCGTTAGCAGTTTGGAGTCAGCCAGGACAGCTGACCTGAGTTGTCTACAGGTGTATCCCATAACAGTTGTGGCTAACTGTCTTAGACTAAGGCAAACCTATTTCAACAAAATAATTGCAATCTAGCACTTGTATTCAAGGTTCATCCTCCTTAGCTATAGCTCTCTCAATGAAATATTCAGATAAGGAACTAGTCCAAGAAAAAATTAGTCCCATTTAATTGTAGCTATTTAAAGTATAGTATTGCTAGAGCCTGAGCTAGTCATCCGGGCTTCCATTGCAGAAAGATAAGCATCTCTAGAACATCTTACAGATTTCTCTTAGGAGAAGAGTCACCCTGTGGAGACGCTGAGCTGTTTTCACTAACTGACTAGGTAAGTAAGGGATTTCTGTAATCTAAATTTAGGCAGCCAATTTATAAGCCTAGTGTTTCTAAATAGTTAATAAAAAAGGAAAGACACTGCTTTAGAGTGAGTCATCCTATCTGTAACCTGAGTCATGCTTCAGTGGTGCCTTTCTTCATTGACTACAGAGGAATTGTAGCAGTACTCCTACGCTGGAATAATTTCTTACCTCAGGTACTTTTTTAAATGCACAGCTTATGTGAAATGACTTAGGGTTTATGTGACGTTTGGCAGCAACATGAATACTTTGTTGGAGTACCTTTTTCTCCTTCACATTACGCTATTTTCCACATTGCGATCCTTTCTGAGTTTTGCCTCGCAGAAAGTGAGTATATGACAGAATTAATGTATTCTGTTTAATTTTCCCTATTGGTGTAAATTTTACCAAGGTAACTTATAACTGTAATAAATTAATCCTACAAATTTCCATTTGAATTGGAGCTGGGTAGCTAAAAATTACAAACAATGGAACAATATCTCAGGGTGCAATAGTAGAAGCAAACCATTTCCAAATTCCCCCTATTGATCCAGAAAATTAGATTTTTTTTATTATTATTATTATTGTCCTCATGGTTATGGTAATTTGCTAATTGAAGAGCTGGAGCCCAGTTGAATTAAAATTTTCATGTGAAAAGTTATTTTAAAATTCCATGCAGAAAGTTTAATTACTCATGTTTTCATCTTCTGTTTCCAGAATTTTAAAGATAATGGGTCTGATAAAATTTAAAGAACTGTATCAGAACAGACAAGTCAAGTACGAGACATTTGAGAGAAGTGAGTTAAATCATCAACTGTCTTCTTAAAGTCTTTTGCAGTCTTCCTACATGAATGTTTATTAGAATAAACTAACTCTTCAGCTTTATTCAGACTCCAAGTAAAAATGCATTTCCTCCTTTAAAAATATGCTCATATCTAATTATAGGTTATATAAATCTTTTAATAGTCACATTTAGAATAATGGCATGGTCACTATACTATATTGGTCTAATAATTTTTTCCTCTTTCAGATCTACAACTGACAAAATAATGCTTCCTTATTTCTTGGTTTATTGCTTTTATACAATACCTCTCTTTTAATTTCCTTTGTTACATATAAAAGCATAATTTGTCCCTTCAGGAAGCCTCATTTGTTTCTAGGTACAGTTGTTTACTGATGTAGTATCTTTCTGTAATGAATTTTTGTTCTTCTGTTTTTTCCACTTCATGTAATATGTGAAGTCTTTCCAATATGATGTCACTAAAATTATTTAGCAAAATTCATAGGAACTGGTACCAAGAACATAATCTTGTAAATGCTCGGAGGAAGCTTCTCATATAAGTAGATTATGCCTTCACTGCATTACTGAATTCTTGCACCTCACTCTGAGCCATATGGTAATACTTACTGCTAGACATAAGGTTTCTAGGAATCTCATCTAGCTCAGTAAGGATGCTAGAAGCACATGGAGTTCAATGTTTGTTGGTTCAACACTTAGCTGGTGTAAAACAAACTATCCTTGTAGCTTTTCTGTTGAGCAACCTGTTGTCACACAAAAATCTTTGTTGGGCTGTGGGCTTAAATGTTTAGGAACCCATTTCAGTGAGGAGTTGGAAGAGAAGAGATAGGTGACTAAAAATGAGTATTCCACTGTCAAGGGAAGAGAAAGGGAATATGGGAGAGAGACTTTCTGACTGGAGAAGAAAACTGAAACAGCTTTAATGAAATAATAACAATGAAATTAAATATTCAAATATGTACAAACCCAATATCTAACCCAACCCCCCTGATGATAATAATGTCACTGCTGATGCTGCGGGTAGCCACTGGGGAAGTTGCAGACTGAACTCAGTGACAGCTGGGAACTGTATTCAAGAGCTGGATTCAAGAATGCACAGATTGGGATCAAAGGCAGAACAGGCAGTCCTCCTTGGATGCCAGCCATTGAAGAAGAGCTTGACCCTTGTGATCTCTCAGTTATGATGTATATGGGATGGAATACCTCGTTGGTCAGTTTAGAGTCAGCTCTTCTATCCAGTCCTCCCTGCAGGTGTGACCTCTTACTTTCTGTGCCTCCAGCATGTGCCTACACTATTTAGCAGTGACCTTGGTCTCTAGGAGCAAGTATAAGCAAGAGCCTTTCTGCACACCCCAGTCCTTGGTAGTAACTATAAACATCAAGTGCTATCAGTTCTAGAAGCAGGCACTGTCTGAAAATATGCTGTTAACTTCAGAAAGTGCTGTTAATTACAAGAATCTTGGCTAAAAAAGTAAAATCTCTGAACAGCATTAGTTCTGTTCTATCTCAAATCAAGACATCCACCCATATTTTTCTTCTTGAAAAATATTTTATTTACAAGTATTTTCTGTGAAGTGCACTTAATCATACTTACAAAAACAGTTCTGCTTTGATCCTTGTAATGATCTCATTATATTGGTTTTAAAACTTCAGAATTCAGCATTCATGCTTATTTCTGTTTTAATAGAAAAACAAATTTTCAGTTCATCCAGTCTGAAAACCCACTCTTCTGGCAATATCACAGACTAACATTTTTGGCAAGAGTCACCCTAAAGAGCAAAGCATGGTTTCACAACTGCTGGCTCCAAGGAAAACCAGCAGTAAACAAAACAAACTTAATCTACGGGGTTTTTTTTAAGGATTTGAACTGAAGAACAGTGAAACATAGATATGACAAGGTTCATAGATGACAATGATGTGAGATCTGTGTCCACTTATTATCTAAATTTATGCCTTCAGAATGGCTAAGTTTTACCTTGAAGGCTACTAACAGGTGGCCAGTTTACTTGAGGAGAAATGTAGTGTTATTTAGTTCAGGTCAGAGATTTAGTTTCAACTCTGGTTTCGGGTACTTTTCAGGAGATAAATGCTGCATAAATGTGTCTTCAGTGCAAGAGAAAGATAGAAAGGGGATTTTTTCTCCCATTCTTTCCTCAAACACATTGTTTTGACTGATTTTAAGCAAATACCTATAAATACATATAGGTAGCTCACAGTCAAGTGGTTTAGTGACAAAAGACAGTACAGAAATGTCACCCATAATAATTTCCATTCATTTTATTGCCTCTTTAGTTTTTATTTATCCAACCCAAGACAACTTAGACTATATTTTTTCTTAGTTTTCAATACTTTATCTGGTTTAGTTATACTATTTAGAGACTTATTAATAGATTACGATCTACTAAAGTTAAAATCAGCTGCTAGGCTTAACTAGCTACTAGACTTAGCTGAAGATGTGTCTAAAACTATATATGGTACATGTGAAAATTTAAATTAGCTTATAGGGCAAAAATATTTTGTTGTGAGTTTAGCATATGAAAATTGTGTAAGTTTGCACCATCAGTCTGTGATTTGCTTTTACACATAAAGACAGACATTCCTTACTGTAATTTTGAGCTCTACTATTCTACAGAGCTGGAAGCTCTAGACAGCATTTTATTTTAGAGCACATTATATATGGAGAATAAGGAGGCAAGGGAAATAATCAGCTGCAACAACAAAATCTTAAATAGTTGAGACATGAAGCTAGGAAAGGATAGATTTAGGCTGGATATTGAAAAAAAGTTTTTTAACATGAGGGTGGTTGATCACTCTAATGGGCTGCCCAGAGGGGTGGTGGAAGCCCCATCCCTGGAGTCATTCAAGATCAGGCTTGATGGGGCTCTGAGCAACCTGACCTAGGGAGAGATGTCCCTACTTGTGTAGGGAGGTTGGACCAGCCTAGAGGTCCCTTCCAGCCTAAAACATTCTATAATTCTATGATTTTTATTAAAAGCCTATATTTTTAAATTCAGATTTATTGTCTATAAAATTGGCTTGTATATTTGAAGACAAATTGTTTCGAAAGATTTGTTAAAAGATCTAGAATTGCATTTTTTAATTAAAAGCAACAAGATACTGTTTTGATAGGAAAAAAAGAAATAGAATTGTATACAGCATGACAAAGTTTAAGATGATATATTTGTGATTTTGAACAAGTTTCAGTTTATAAACATGCCTAGATGTGACTTTGAAGTAGACCAATGTGAGCTAATGAAACTAATTCTCCTCCTTTAAATTATGCAGGTGTTTAATCTCTGCACAGTCTCCTGTGAATGAGAAATGTTTTACTTGTGAAACAAAGCTACGTCCTTGCTTTATTTATATCTTGAGATATAGCCTCAAGTAATTAATGGTAACCCACATAATGCTTTGGTAAAAACAAACTAAACCCTGCTAATATTTACTATATTGCTGCAACTGACACATGGTATTTTAGTTTATGATTTCACAACTTTGTCAATAAAGATTTTATATTCCATTTATTTCATTTCAAGCAGTTGTGGTTTTTGGTTTTGGGTTTTTGTTTGTTTGTTTCTCTGGGAAACCAAATACAATTTTCAGCAAATTTATCTCAGAACATAGGTTTACAAAACAAACTGAATGTCAGGACATACTTTCCCATTTTCTGCAAAGAATCACTTTCACAAAGTCACCAAATGGTGGATATTAAATGATGCCTCTGGACATTGTCTAGTTCCCCTGCTCAAGCAGGGTGATCTTAGACCAGTTAGCCTGGGAATGTGCCCAGTCAGGTTTTTAATATCTCCAGGGGTGGAAACTCTACAACCTCTCTGGGGAACCTGCTCCAGTGTTTCATCATCCTTACAGTGAGGAAGGAAGAAGAAGAAAAAAAAAAAAAGGCATTTTCTTCCATTTACATGGAATTTCTTGTGCTTCAGTTTATGCCCATCACCCATTCACTGGCCTCCACTGAGAAGCATCTGCCTCCATATTATTTTTTCACCCTATGAGAGGTATTTATACATACTGATAAGGTTCCCCTGAGCTTGTTCTTCTCCAGACTGCCATCATCAAGCAGCAAACCTCCCTAAAGAATGGGTCAGGTCAGCAGACAGAGACGTCCATCTCCCCAGCAGTGAGTCTCCCACTGCAATGCCTCACCATTTCCTTCTGGAACTGCTGTGTGGCCCCTCCTCTTCCTGCTAAGACAAGGAATTTCTCTGTACTTACAGATCTGCAGGTGGAGCAGGAGTCTCAGAGAAGATCCAGTCAGTCAAACAGCCAGAATAATTTACAATAACCAGCCGCCAACATCCTCCTACATAAGCTCATAGGCTAGAATTCACAGTGGAAGAAATAAGCACCAATTCTGTTATCTGTGCAGTTGATTCACAGAGCAGTACACTGCTTTTACAGAGCTAACACTACTGCTGCAAGACTATATTCATTTCATTATTTGAAAACTGAAGCAAATGAAAGGGAGATTGCATATATAGAACCAAAAATGTAAATTAGGTTCTTAGTAACAAGTAGCTTCTCTTCCCAAAGCACGTCATAATTTTAAACAGCTCTGCAACTCTATCACCATTGCATATTTTTTGCCATTCCCAAGCTATAAAAATGTGAATAGTAAGAGAAAAATCTAGTAATAGCCAAACTATTTAAAATTACTTTTTAAAAATATGTAGTCAGAAGCTATGTATATGCAAGCACAGCATATAAACATTGTATTGAGTAGAGGTTTACTTTGACACTATTTACCATTCTCTTCTGGCATCTTCGTAAAGGTGGACTACTGTTCCTTGGAGGACAACTCATTGGTAGTAAACTATAGTTTGATCCACAGTCCTCATTTTCTTTTGTAGTCTAAAAGCCTACATCTTATTCAGATATAGCATGTATGGGTTTTGTTTACTTCTGGTTTTTTATTCTTTTAGTTTCTCACAAGCATAGGAGTTAAAGGATCTAAAAATGCTGGAAGTATCTTCACAAGAATTAATTTTCAATCAAACATAAAATCACATATCTACATTTTAGTTAAACAATCCTTTTGTATGCTCAAGAAAGAAATCATGGCCCCAGATATAAACATTCCTTCAAAAGTCAAAGCTGTATTCTATCAGATTTATTGGAAATGCGTTAGTTTTCTCTGTAGTGCAAATCGAATGCAGCCACATAAATTTTTCAGGAACTCTTCTTTTCAAAGTGCTACTCAGGAAAGAAAGAACTTCAAGTCTCTTTCTGATTGCTAATCTCATACTACACTGCATATATATAAAAAAGTTTGTGCTATGGGGACACATAAAACAAGAATCAGTATTAAACTATTGTCATTCCTTATGGCTGAAATTTTTACGTCATGATGAATACTATTCATGGCAATGGGCAGAAGCAGAAGTGGAATGTCTTTATGAAACAACAGGAGATTTTCTTGTTGTCATCACCAGACAAACAAGCACAAATGTAGAACATTTCATTGTGTTTCTTTAGTAAAACTGCATGCCCATGACAGTCTGTAAAAAAGTATAGTTTGGACTGTATACAGTCTCAGGTACTTTTATACAGTTTTGGCTCTGGAGGACTTCATGACTGGAACTTACTACCAAAGAAAGAATTTGCCACACAGCAAACAGGTGCCAGGAAAAAGAAAGGGAATTTGGGGTAGGCAAGCAGATGGTGTACCATCTAAAGAACATAATAATTCTGTCACAAAGAGGAAATTTACTAGGTAAGATAGTAAAAGACTGTTTGCTCCTAGAAAACTCTGAAGACTTGAAATAAAAGAATTAACTCAGAATAAAAAATATAAAGTATTAGGAAATCAAATGAAAATTATTTTAAAATTAGTTTTCCTGAGGTTAATGGGCTAACTCACTGATCCTAGAGAAAAATATTTTATATTTCACTACATCTAAGAGCCATACTGTAGATTAAATAAGCCTTTCCTCATTTTATACAAAATTTATGGATAAATCACTGCACCAAATGGGAAAAATTGCTTATGGTCTAGGTAATAGTAGTTTACCTAAACCAAATGTGAACTCTGCTGCATGGAAAGAACCAGCATAAAAGTTGTCAATCTGAGGGAATTGCATTGCATTCATAGTATATATAAGTAATGTATATATAAATGTGATACAATTGAGCCACCAAAATAAGTCTAGGCAAACTTAGTCAAAGTTAAGCCTTAAAAAAGTTTGTATAAGACAATCAGGCAAATGTACCAGAACATATTATGTTGTGAACTTGCAGCAAAGGCCAGTAATGGATAACATGACCAATTATCCAAATGTAGACCTAGTAAGCAGTAATTCCCATCTGAAAATTCCTGAAGTACTTTATAGTCAGCTGCATAACTTAGCACTCATATACAAACCCTTTGAACAAATGCTGATATAGCACATCATTTAGATGACAGAAGCTTGACAATAATCCAAAATTTTATTTTTAGCAATAGGCCACAAGGCAAATTCAGACATATATATTGGAATACTATTGTACTTTGAAAAGAGATTTAAATAAATCAGTTTATAATTCTCAATATGTGCATACATTTTTAGGACTTTAGTTTGAGCTCTTTTTAGGGCAGCAGAGCCAATACTACTAAGAAATGGATAAATAACTTGATAGTGTAATTGTTAATTCCACTGAGGTATGAATGAGCATCTACTGTAAAGGAGGTCTTGTCTAAGTGTCAAAGTCTACACAGGTAACAGTGATGGATGGAAAGCAAAGAATCCAGTCTGACTTTTCTAGCCTGCCTTGATTTGCCCTGAGGTACCAGTTAGGAGAATTTCTTGTTTTTCATGAAAATTTAAGGAAGCAGCAAGCTTAAATAAATATTAAACCACACAATACTAGTTCTAAGTTCATGATATATCTTTAAGTCCTCCTGTGAAAAGGACCTTCAAACCAAATGGCCAATCATTCTTCTCAAAGACATAGTTAAATTTAGACGGAACAGAGTAACAGTAATGTAGAAACTGAAGCTGTACTTCCCAAGGCTGGCTGAGCCCTAAAGACTGCAGAGACCGTTAAAGACATTGCTCAAGTCAGGAAGTGAGGAAAGCTTGAACTAAGGAGAGGTTGTGATGGTAGGGGAAATTACTTTCCAGCTGAAAGAGAAGACAATAAAGTATCTTTGGCAATAAAGCGTATTTGGCCAGATAAGTTAATTCAAACCCCAAACAAACAAAACAAAATCCACAAGCTAATAATCACATGCCTGCAAAAATGTTATTGGAATCCTCAAAGGCAAACCACTAATGTTATCAAGTGTAATACCTGTGTCAAGTAAAATAATATTAACTTAGATGGACTATCAGCAGGGTAATTTAGTATTGATACTGGGCCCCATTTTTTCTTAAAATTTCTATCAATTACCTGGATGATCACACAGAATGCATCCTATGAATTATTTTAATTTAAGGCAGCAGTTAACATGACAGTTATGGCAGCCTCAGTCCAGAGGTACCCTGAGAAACCTGAGGTTTGCGTCTATGGAAACCTCCTAAAGTTTATCAAGCTTTCAGGGTCCCACATACAGCATGGGACAAATCCCATGCAACTGTGCATATTTGAGAAGTGGCTTGCTGAAAAGCAGTTTTCTGAAAAGGGCCTGGAACTTAAGGTGGCCTCCAGGTTGAGTATCATGAGAAAAGGATACAATCTCGTTGCAAGTGAGGCAAATCACATAATGGGCTATGTTAGGAGCCATGTGGTTAGCAGATTGAAGGAAGTTATGGTCACATTCATTTGGCACTGGTGAAGCTCCATATGGAAGAATGTCTCTTGTTTCCCCCTAGGCCCCTGATCCTTAGGGCTTCAGGAAACTGGAGAGGGTCCAGCAGATGCCTACAAAGATGTTAGGGCCTTAGACCACATGGGCTAAGAGGAGAGGTTGTGGAAGCCAGGATTACTTAGAAGAGGAATAAGGGTGACCTAGTGGCTGCCTAGAACTACTTAAAGGGCTGCTACTAACATAAGGGAGCCAAGCTCTTTATATTAACATGTAACAAAGTGTCCTGGTTCGGACAGGACAGGGTTATTTTGGTGCAGCCAGGCTATTCTATACCATGCTGGCATCCTGCCCTGGGGCCAGTTCCAGTTCCGGTTCTGGGGGGGTCGACTCGCGGTGTGCAGTAGATCTGCTCAGGAGCATCTCTTTGTTTATGTGGTATCGCTTATTGGTAAATTTCTTTCTCACTGTTGTTACTGCTGTTGTTTCTGCGATTTGTTTCTTATGTGCCACTGTATTAAACCCTCCTTATCTCAACTCAAAAAGGCATTTTGCAACTCTCTTCTCTGTCCGCGGTGGGGGAGGGGAGCGGTAATGACCGTGTGGCAGCCCGTGTGGCTTGGAGAGCCGCCGCAGCTTTACTAAACTACCACAGCTTTTGACACCCAACCTGGGGCAAGAGAGTTGAGATAAGGACAGGATCTGATCAGAGCGTGTTAAAATAACTCCTGTTAGACGTGATTTTCTGTTTATATTTTTATATATATATTGTTTGAATCACAGTATGTTCGCAATGCTGGCCAGTCTCTTTACCTTGTGGTCGTGTATTAAACCCTACATCCACTATGTGTGCCTTATAATGATGTTTATTGTATGTGGGAAATGTATCAAGGAACTCATTGTGCTTTACTGGATGCTGACTGCTTATGGTATAATTGTGTCACTGCTGGGGGGGGAGAACTGGTACCTGCAGGTGGCCTGGGCGTCTGTTAGTGGTCTCACTCCATCTGTGGGTGACACAGGGGGAAACCTTCTCGGCTTTTGAGGATTTTACCTATCTGTGGAATGTCCAGGCCAGCATGCTCTCACTGCTGCGTTTGCTGAATGTCTGCCATGTGCTGTTTAAGGTTATACAGTTCTTATCCGATGTTATCACACCGAGACCTGCCCCGAGGCTGGATACTTATGAGTGGCAGGGTGTGTGGGAGAGCATGGGCAAGTGCTTGGGCCAGTGGTCACCCCCTATGTTTTGGAATTTCACTCCTGAGCAAGTGCAGAGTCCTGATAAATTAG
>JAVSBS010002449.1:42383-55588 GCA_033124195.1 Coracias cyanogaster | reverse complement strand
GAGATTTCGGAGCACTGCCTGAGGAGGTGGCTCGTGCCCAGGAGGCACCGCCATATAATGAGTTACCAGAAGGTGAGTGTTGTTATGCTTTGTTTACTGATGGATCCTGTCGTGTGGTAGGAAACCATCAGAAATGGAAAGCTGCTGTGTGGAGTCCCACAAGACAAGTGGTTGAGGCCACTGAAGGAGAAGGCAAGGCAAGTCAATTTGCAGAAGTGAAAGCGATCCAACTAGCCACTATCTAGTGATAGAGTGGCTTGGTGGGCACGTGGTGCTCAGCCAAGGTTAACCCACCACAAGTGGCCCACTCCAAGATTTGTAAATAGGCTAGTTCAGAAAAGGCTACAAACACACCAGTTATCAACTGACAGTAGTCAGCCAACTAATTCAAGACTGAGATAGATTGCTGCTCTGTGAAATTAAACATTATTATGCTTTTTTTTTTTCACCGAAATTAGTTACAGATAACAAAGCAGTGGTTCTGTTCTCCATTCTCTAGCCAGGTAAAATGGCATTGCCATTTCTTTACCTCTAGAATGCTTATTCTAAAGCCAAACAGACTCGCCTCACTACAACTTTGGACTTGGGGGTTTTAGCCATCCTGGAGTGTATGTGGAGATGAGTTTATTCCCTCTTTGTTTGCACCTGCCTTTCACGTACTTGGAGGGTGTTCCTGTGCATTTCTTCCTCTTTTCCAGACTTTTTCTCTGCTCTGTTCTCCAGCAGCAAGGAGTCTCAGCTGGTGTCCAAGTGCTGGTAACACTGCCACACACTGAAATTGTAGGCAACAGCAAGGAGGAAGGGCTGGCACTGGCAAAGATAATGATATGTATTATGCTGAATTTTTATTCAGGACCAGAAGGCTTTTTATTACTTGATTTTCTTCTTTACAGCTCCCAGCAAAGCAGCAAACGCATATATTAGACTGCAAATCTCTACAATGCAATCTATGTAAATCACAAATATAAAGCCATATAATGTTCCCTTACGGTGATCCAACAGCAGCAGCAGCAGCACTGTCAAAGCCAAGGGGAACCCATTATTGCTTTCGCTGACATGTCTTCACTAGCAGAGATAACAGAAAAGACTCCTCCCTTGCTTGGCTGACAACCCTCAACCCAAGTGGCCTAGGCCTAGGCCTGGCTGAAGTACCAGCAGCTCATTTTGTCATAGAGACACTGGCATTAAAGCTGACCCACAGGACTGTGTAAAGAAAGACCTGCAAAGTCATCCTGAAAAGGTCCTCTGTTGTCTCCTGCTGGAGGTACCTGGGAGCTGGAGGCTGATCTAAACCCTGGAGAGTGGGAACCCCAAATGCTTGCATAATGGCTAGCCAGTAGTTACTGCTTGAAAATTTCTTTGTGGTCAGAAGAAATGGAAAGGGATTCAGTGAAATGGATTTTCTGAGGACGGGGTATAGCTTGTGGAAGGGACCAGGGGTATCTCTGGGCACAGCCATTCCCACTATAAGGAGACTTACTCAAGAAATTTTAGAAGATGAAAAAAGGAATTGCAATTGCCAAGACAAGTGTTACCCTTGATTGAGGAAGAATGAAACCATGACAAAATGGGTTTAACGATCCCAGAGGACATGCCTTTATTACTAGCGGGAGTTTTGCACCAGAAATTACTTCCATGTTCCTAGCCTGTACAGTGTCCAGCGCTGCTGTGTCAACACCACTATGGAGCAGCAGTGGAGTTTGTCTCTGCACCACTGACTTTCCCTCTGAGATGGTAGGTCATAGTAACCCAGACTTGAGTTTTGGGGGGAACCTAAACTGGCCTTCAGCATGTTTCTTGCCCATTTTCCCACCTGGGGCTTGAAAGGAGGTGTGGAGGAGGAAAAACAGAGGTACACATACCATTCCATGGGAATATTTTGAATCCAGGTGGCATTTTTCCAACATTGGGGATATTTGTGCCTCTTGCAGCACCCTGCAGGGAAACTGCCCGCAGACAGCTCTTCATTTAATGCTCACCTCTGAGGAAGTGGATTCACTTGCTGTAAAAGATGCTGTTTGAAGATGTTTCACTAGAGGAATACTGTCTTGTGAACCAAGCAGGAGCCCTGGCTGCTGAAATGATCAGTGGTACATAATCTTGTGTTAAGAGGCATTTGCCTCCTCATGGCCATGTTAATGGAGTCCAGCTGGGTGTTGATTTGGTTATCCTTCACTGCTAGGTATACAAGTATCATTTTCCACAAGCAGGCAGGCTGCATGTTAACAGTCCTTCCTTGTAGGGTCTCAGAGGCAGAGAACTCTCACAGAGATATCTGCCACAGACAGCTAATGAGAGAAGTCAGGGCATCCCTGTGGGAGTGGCTCAGTGGGCTGGCTGTCCCAGTCATTCCTCCTACAGAGGGAGTGCTTAGCCAATGTCCACATGGTGTTGAGGCCACAGCAAAAATGATCCTGGGAGCTGAGGAGTGAACTCGTCAAGTGTCCTGAGAGCAGATTTGATGCACATCATCAGAGATGTATTAGGTCTTCATGTGTTGTCCTGTGGATAACAATTTCCAGTGGGTTCTCACCATGTTAGAGAACACATGGCCAGAAAACAAGTGAGTTTAAAAAGTAACTGTTCAAATGGACACAGTGGCAGTCGCTGATGCAAACCTGTATTGCCACCTCCTGCAAAAATGCTCTCAGGATAGCAGCCAGAGGACCTGGGCTTGCAGTCAGTATTGACAGCAGATATGTTAAAACATCAATAATGAATAAGGGAGAGAAGTAGAGAGTATGACTCACTTGTGTGTGATTTCAGCTCCTAACTGAGAGGTACTACTGCAATGCACCTGCTGAATAGATATACCACTCACCTGTACTGCACTTAGGAGCCCCAGATGTGAGTTGGTATGCCAAAACCCTGTAGCCCTGAAAGATGGCCCCTGCCCCACAGAAAGGCAGCGATTTGACCTGTGTCCCTCAGCCTTGTCTCAGGGGCATCAGGGTCCAGGTATGTCATGTTCTGTACAAAGCTGCAATAACAGACTCTTTCTCCTCTGCCAGCTTTTGTTTCAAGGCCTGCCTCTCATACTCTGGATTTTCAGCAGACCACCTTTCTTTCTAGCAGTCATATTTTTAACTTTTAAATCTGAGATTCTTCCAGGCAACAGATGCCCCCATCAGGGATGCTCTAGGACTTTATTGTTCCCAGTGATTCAACCACTGGTTCGTGAAAACCAGTAGCTCTGAAAAGTAATCCACTAAACCAAAAGGGAAGGCAGTGAAAACAACACATGACAAAGTAGTTGTGAGAAGTGATGTAAGCAAGAAGGAATGGGGGCTTATGGGTAGGGGTGGAAACAAGCTCTTACCCTGTGGAAAGACTTTCAGCCGAGAAAGGCAAGATCTTTTTCAGCTTTATTCAACATCATGTGGCATTGATGTCATTCTCATTGACTTCATTGTCCCTGGCCTCAGACCCAGGGTGATATACACAAAGGACAAAGGAATATCTTAGTACTCTCCATTCTTCAAGAGAACATCATGTCTATCTTTAACGTGGTTTCCTTGTTTACCATGCTAAATAACAACCTGGTGGTGGCAGACAGATGGGCAAGATGAACTTAAAGGTCTTTGCCATGCCTAATGTGTATGATTTTATGAGTCATTTAAGTCAGAAAAAAAGGAGATGAAATGTTTGAATGGAGCTAAAAAGACATGACATCATGGATCTGTTTTCTTTCTTTGGAATTAGCAATAAACTGAATTATGCTCAGCCACTTATCATTAACAAAAAAATCTCTAACTTGCTTTCTTCAAAATACGTTTCCCTTCTCTCCTAAATCAATCCATGAGACAAAAGCAAAAGGCTTTTGCTTGTATACACAAAGCACAACAATTTGGTCTTTGAGCAAGTAATAGAATTTCAGGCATTACAAACAAACCAGCAATGTCTCAACCGTACGTACATCCAAACTGCAACTAAAATACTTAACTGCAGCCTTTAGCAGCATTTTTTGTTCTGGCTGCTTAGTTGAACATCCTGTCCTGCTGGGCTGGCTGAAATGCCCTGGTAAGATCCTTTTGGCATGGCTGCTTATGCCTTTCAGAGTACTGATCACATTTAGTTCATGTTAAGGTGAGAAGTCAGGATTTTCCTCAGCGGGCTTCATGGCACAGTGAAACTCACAGCAACACATGATTTCACATGAAGTGGTATTCACCTGCAAAGGGGCTTAAGCTAGTTCAAGGACTCCATATCATTCATGAGCATTACACGGACAGAGGCTCATCCCCTTCCTGGAACGTGCCTCTCCTTTCTCCACCGCCTTGGTGCACAGGAGCCCTTCTTCCCAGCACAACCCACTCCCTCCTGACACCTCCTAACCTTGGTCCTCCTCCAGGTCTTTACTGCAGAAAAGGAGGATCACAACCTGCCAAGAGTGATGGAAGGAGGAGCATCCCCATCTTCTGCTCCTCCCACGCTCTGATGCTGGCTGAAGCACTGCCTGGTTGCAAGAAGGGGTTTGAGACAAAGACACAGCAGCAGACAATAGCAACCAGCTATGAGCTGCAGTTTCATCTGGAAATGCTTGCTGTGACAGTACAGGTATATTGGAATATAATTCACCTCCTCTTGAAAGACTACCTCTTCACTTCCAACAGCTCAATGACCCTTAAGACTCTGTGTGAGGAGAAAGGAGATGAAGCCTCCCAATACAAGCACAAGTTGTGTTAGTTGACTTGACCCTTTTACAGTGATTAAAATGCTGGCAATGAGGAAGGAACTTCCCAGCTCATGTCAAGGTTGCTGCTTTGATTTTTTTTTTTCTCTGCTTGTCTCCCAAAACAGATTCCATGGTTCTGCTATGCACGTGGTGCAAAGAATAAATAAAAATAGTTACTATATATAACACGATTTTGCTTCTGTAGCTGCAGAGCTGTATAACCAACCCCAGAAATGTCATACCTAAACATTACATCTTACCTGGGCTTCCTGTCTGCCCTACATTGCCAGAGCTTTTTAATAAAAATTGACAGAAATCTTTTCTCCACACATGGCCAGATTTTCCTTTTTCTCCTTAGAGAAGTCTCCCTTTGTCCTTCCTGCTCTGCACCACTCACACCAATGCCCTTCACACCCTTCCAGCACTGTCCCTCATCCATTAGTTGTTGAACATCCTGACTCCATCTCCTGCAGGTTTTCAACCACAAACTCCCCTACTTAAGATAAAACAGCAATTTGTTTCAGGTGTTCACAAGCACAGGCTGAAGGTAAGAAGCAGACACCAGACACCAAACTCTGCAAGGCATCATCTTAGTCTACCTCCTTGACCAAGTATGAGGAGGTGCCAAAATGGCAATAGAGCAAGCAGGTTTCCTCTTTAAAGGAGTAGATAGCCATTTGATCCTGCTTTTGAACGACTCATGGCCAAGTAGGTTTCATGTCTTATGATATGTGTCATCTTGTAAAAGTCCTGACATTACAACTTAACTTATCTGTATCCCCTACACACAGGAATGCCTTCCCAAATCAGTGATCCATGTCTCCAGGAGACCTCATGCTCCAAATATCATTTCTCCAGTCTCTACAAAGGTAGAAGGCTAGGTACCTGTCTGTTGTCAGGGCTTTAAGTGCAGCAAAGGGCTCTAGAGTCAGGTGCTATGGGACTGCTCCTTGTGATGATGAGGACACTGCCCTTACTGTCACCCCTGGCTACCCATTCCACTTCCCTTGTGGGATGGCCCTGAACTTGCTGCTCCCTGATGCCTCTAGGCAAGGGAGATCACCAGGAAACTATTTTCTTGGGATAAAAGATAAATAGACTATCGAAGTTTTATCCTTGTGGCACCAACTTAAGGTTATTCTCAGTGCTGACATTAGTATAATTCCCTGCTCCATCTGATCATCCTAAAATGGAAGCTCTGGGATGCCTAACCTGGATACCTGAGAAAGACCTGAACTAGACAACATTTCCATCTCTGTTCAGCAAAATAAATATTAGGCAGTGTATCTAGTCATCACCACTTATAGTAGCACCATTGCCTTCAATCTCCCAATTCTCTTCTTATTAAGGATGCAGTGACACAATGCAAAAATAGTTGTTCCCAGCAACCCATGCAGTGGTACAGAGCCACATCCATGCAGGAGCAGGGAAAGCACACATCCTCCTGACTGATATAATAAGTGTTGCCAGACTGGACGTCTAATAGGTTAAGCAGCTCACATATTTGCCAGAGTTTAAAAATGGTGGCATTTCTACAATTTACCCTTGATCCTTAACATAGCAGTTGCTAGGAAGAATTATCTTATTTGCTTTACCAACAGATGCAAACACATATGGTGAAGACTCCAGGCTGGTGAGGTACAGGCTGGTATATTAAAAGAGAAGCTCAACATACTGGAAGGGTGATTTAATGTCGACAATACTGCCACCACCTTGTGCTCATACTGGAGATAGCAGATGATGCACATTCTGCCAAAGAAGTTTCACAGAGGCTCTTTGCACAGAGCTATGACAGCGATCTCTCTGCCTAATTAGCAATTGCCAAAATATGTCACACTTGGTAGGAGGTAAGTTATTTTGGCCTTATCAAATCTTTTTCAAACATGCTGTTTCCTTTGTGGTCACAAAAAATATTACAGTCTCAAATCCACAAGGGAGCTGTTACAGAAGGGGGAAATTTTTTATTGTGATAATAGCAGGGCTCCGTAACAAAACAGCAAATGCAGGGAAACAGGAATCTCTGCTCTAGGTTTCACTGTGAGATTGTTCAGGTCTGGCTGACTTCCCACAGTGAGCAGAAGCAGCTATTTCCCCCAAATCATGTTATGGCAAACAGCAAGTCAACATAATCTTCACACATACCCTATTTCAAAAGCAAAACAGGAGCTTCCTAGCTCCAACTGGAGCTGCAAGTGTGCTCTGCAATGTTCAGAGAAGTTCAGATTCCCACTGCTTGACCCTTTTCCTCCTAAAGACATCTTAAATTTATAGGTTTGATGCCAATCCATGGCATCTTTTACATGAAAAGCTAGAAACCTCACGTATGACTCGGATACACCAATATGAGGGCTGTGGGGTAAGGACACCAAATTAGGAGGCAGAAATGCAACAGTGTGAGCTCATTCATATATTTATATGGGTATTTTTGTCTTTGTTAAGGCTTGGTAGGAAATGTGGGTCCTGCAGGTTGAGAGCAGAAATAGCTGAGATCGGAGGCAGACCAGGAGGAAGGAATGGTCTTGCACTGGAGGCTCCAGCCCAGGCTCCCAGCTCTGTAAGCTTGGAAAGGAAGTACAGAGCCAGGCAGCAAGGTCAGAAATAGGATCATGAAGAAACAGTTAGGAATCCAACCTAGGTACATCCCTCAGTGAGAACAGCAAGCGCTTCACAGCCTGCCAGCATCTGGCCTGTACAGAGGAGATGGCTGCTTCTCTTCCTTACCACTGTTCATCGCCTTGACTTTTTGAAGAACTAGCTTGGCATTTTGGTTGTTGCACTCCCATGAAGGACCCATCTGAATGCCTCGATCACCTGAGATGCGCAGAAATCTTCCTGAATCTCTACTAAACACCACACCACCAAAGGACTTTTTCTTCCCTCTTTTCTAGGGGGCCCTCCCAGATGTGCCAGGTGGTAAGAGAGAACAAAAATATCTCATTCTCCATGGTGTTGCTTTTGACACTTTTTGCCTATGAAGTGGCTAAGGAATACAAGGTTGCTTTTTCAACACTGATGAATAACTCGGCAGCTTGAATCCCACTGGCTTTCAATGTGATCTGTGTTCCTCTGCTTGCCTGGGGTTTAAAGATAAGCAGAGAGGTCCCTGGCATCTAATGACATGTTCTGGTCTCAGCACTGCAAGCAACACACTTCCATCAATGTGCCTTGTCATGCCTGCTCCTCATGGGGCTGCTCAGCTCCACAAGGCTGATCTGCTTATTTCCACTGAGAAAAACAGCGTTCTGTGTGCAACACATCCTGAAAGGCAGATTTATTTCCCCTCTGACACAGCCACACTCCAGTGTCCCCATTTCAGCTCTTCTAGCACTGTAATTTATATGGTTCTCGCCCATCCCCCCAGCAGCATTCAGGACAGCACAAGAGGAATGTAAATTCAACTTACAGGTTGGCAGCAATAAAACTGCACTCAGCTCGACACTGTTTTCCCTTTCAAGCTAATTGTAGCAGAGCATGCCACTACATTTGTGCTTCCTGCAGGACAGATTACTCCCTTCTACATATTCTCTTCTATCTAGAAAGATCTTTTCTGGTATAAAGGACATTGATACCAAGCTTGCATAACAGAGATGGGCTGCCTGAAGTATGCTGCTTTAATTAAAACAGTATAACTTCTCCTTGCAATTAATCCCTAATGGGTTTTGAAGATTGGATCGTTCATTTATCCTGGGCCACAGTAAATGGGAAATTTCTAATTCAAGGAGCGCTGGACCCAAGGGGCTGGGAGAGCAACACCAAAATTGTTCAGAGCCTGACTGCAAGGATAGCAAAGCAGGGAAAATGAGTAAAATGACCAAAATGTCTAAGTCATGGTCCCGTTCCAAAGTCACTCTGTAGACGACCCTCATTTATCCTCTGCAAATGAAGAGGATGGAGGACTCAGGCTCAGCCCTTTTTGAGGCAAGCTGTACCACAAGCCACCTCCATGACAAATCTAGTAGAGGCATAGGCAGCCTTTAAATGTACTTACTGCTGCTTTATGCACTGACAGATAAAAGAAACACAACTGAAGCCTGTGCCATTATTAAACACATTAGAGGTCAAATAATAATATAAATCCAGCAGAGTACTGGTATTCCCAAGAGTGAATGAGTGCAGTTATTGTGGTATTCCTACCTGTCAGGGTCCGATCCCCACATATTAAGGACTTCTGCCTTATTAAAACAGCGAACAAAGAACTACAGCCCCCATGATGATATGGCTCTGCCAGAAGTCGGAAGCCAGAAGTCGTACAGATGCTGCAAGGTATAAAAACTCAAAAGAAAACAAAAACTCCCTCTTTTTGCTGCATCGTCCAGAGAGAAAGTTCGCTGCTGCCAAGCCTCACCACCCGCTCCCCCCCCCGGCCACCGCTGTCTGCTGCTGGAACTGCGCCAAGTCCAAGCACTGAAAGATTCCAAGCCGGGGGAGGAGGGGGGAAGCCACCGCAGGAGAGCTCACACGAAGATGCTGCCTCCCGCTGCTTAAAGAAACTGTGGCAAAAAGCCCACACCAAGAAGCTGCACCACTCCAAACCAGCGCCGCTCCAAACTGGCACTGCTCCAAGTTGAGAGCCTGGCGCCTAAACTGAAAGAAACTACAGCAACAAGCTGTCATTGGCGTTGCCCCAAGCTGGGGGCGCCACACCGAAAAAGCCTGCCACTCCAAGTCGGGAGCGCTGCATTGAAGAAGCCGCATGCCACCGCCGAGTCGCGAGCTGCATGCCGCTGCCAAAAAAATCGCGGCAAAAAGCCACCATCATCATCACCGTCGGAGAGAGACTCGAGAGACTCCAATCACACCGAAAAGCTGGCAAGTCACCACCATCATCGAAACCGCCCGAGTCTGCCGGTCGAGCGTCGTTGACCCGACCATCGTCACACGCCGGAAAAGGGTAGAAACCGACATATCCACACACACACACACCACACCAGGTTGACTAAGGGGGAGTGAGTGGGTGGGTGTGGCGCCCTTTGATACCATAATATTTCCATAGAGTAAATACGGTTTTATTCGAATATATTTGGTAATAAACTTGTTGAATACTCATCGGTCTCCATAATTGCCTATGAGCCTGGTGGGGAGGTATCTTGCTTTGCCCTCCATCCCCTTTCCCTATGGGAGGTGGTACGGACGCTTGCGCCCAGACCGCGACACTACCACAGCTGGTTCCTGCTACCAGGAGGAGCAATGTCCTCTCAGCATATTTGTAAAACTACTTGATAAGGTAAGGAAACTCCAGAAATCATTAATATTGCAGAAATTAACTGTTCTTAGTCAGTTCCCCTTTCTTCAATACTGGAAGCATGACATCTGCCCAAACATGGTGTTTCCTGGGTGCCTGGTGCTTACGGATGCGAGGCATCCTAGGGAAAGGCATCATCTGCAGAGCAAGGTATCATCAGGAGATGCAGGAATGCTCTTATAACCTGTCCAGGATGAAAGCCTTTCTGCTCCTGACACCCTAGTTCCCTCAATGAAGGGGAGCCACAGTTATGCCCCGTTTAGACAGAGTGTATATGGCTGGGTCACATGTTCAGGCAGGAATACTGGAACCCTGAACTGAGACACTCATCCCATGCCACAGTGAAAAGTTGCTCCTTGAGCTTACCTTGAATTTTGCTTAAATGACACTTAATTCTTCCCTGTTTTCAATATTTCTGCTAAGAAACTTTAAGAAGTGTACAGAGAACATAAACCTCCACTTGCAGATCATGAGCAAACAACAGGCAAATAATGTTACCAATTCCCCAGGCTGAATCCAATGCCCAGAAATACTTTGAGATTTCTGCTGTTAATAAAGAAGTTAAGGGGAACAAATGCTGCTCATTCTTTTTCCAGCCAGGGTTCATACATGTGCCGGAAACCTCTATGATGATGTTTTCCAATCAGCAGATATATAAAGTCTGTATTACGGTTTTGTTGTTATTATACAATGCAGAAATTATTAGAAATAGAAGAGGGAGTCATAACGCATCACTTCTGTGACACAGTTAAAAGCAGAGTATCTGAAGACTTGAAACAAGGTGGGAGGAAAAATGTTAAAGTGGTAACAGAACAAAATGAGATAGTGAGATTAAAAGCCAATACTCATGTGATTTAAGTATTTGTTTTCATTGTGGGATACTGAAAGTCCCGGGAAACAAGAAATTTGTGTTCACAACCATTTAGGGATAGGCACTGAACATCACAGAAAAAGGTGGTCTTCACCAGGTTTAACAAAGGAAAGCTTTCAAATATAAGTTAGACATCCTGAAGACACACCAGGAAAGGCCCAGGTGATGGTCAGGGTGAGTCCAGCTTAAGCTGAGCAAACCTGTCACAGCTGTAGTTCAGACTGAGACTGGATGGATGCACTGAAGGTTTAGCAAAGGCAATTTGGACAGTTTTGGGCCAATGCTGTGACAAGGTCCCATAAGGGCACCGAAGTTATTGCTTTACAATAGCTTCTGTGTAAGTGCAAGCTCCTAATTAATTGCTCAATTAATTGTAGTCTGTAGGAACCTGCTTAGAACAATGCCATATGTGTGACAAGGTCAAGGAATGAGGACACATTCAGCACAATTACTGAGTGTACTGTCTTGAATGAAATCCAGAAATCCCAAACTGGGACAATTAACTATTTGTATTAGTTCAAAGGCACACATATTTCTGGACACAAAATCCCACTTCTTGGTTTATCACCAAGGAGGATTTGAAAGTTACTCTGTCTGCCATTATCAGCCCAAGGACCACCTTGAGCTTTTGTAGCATGTCCTGCCATAGGCTCTGAACTGTGGACAAGGAATTCTCCACGAGCTATTTGTCCCCATGGTGAAGGGTGGACATGATTCTTTCTAGAGATCCCCTATCAGATAACTGAAAAACAAAAAGTCCAAATCACAGCCAGAGGAGGGTCCTTGAACAGTCCTGGGAAGAAAAGATTTGGTCTTTCCTGCTCCCACCATCACACTTCTACATCTCTTGCTAGAGGCAATAGCCATGAGGAGACATCCCTCATGGTGATACACCTCATGGTGCTGGGACGGACACTGACATCCATTGGCCGTCTCTGGGACTGGGGCCTGGGAATTCTGAGTAACAGCTGGTTTGAACTACATCCTTTCTCCTGGACTTCACTATGGCAAAGTACTCACTCCAAGGAGTGAACAGGGTTGAGCAGGGATTTCCAGTTCCATCTCTCCTGCCCTACACTGTAACCCCTCTTCTTCTATCTCTGGCCTCTCACATCCTTTTGGAGGTAAGTGAGCCTCTCTGTGAACATGCATGGACTTGCATTCACTCAGACAACCCTGACTCTCACACTTCTTGGAAATAATAAAAGAAATGCCAAGATATGAAAATGTCATTCATAACTCATTGTTCATCGTGCCCATAATGAGTGTATTTTAATAGTAAAGGAGCATGGGGGAAAGGAGAAGAAAGAACTTCACAATATGAAAAAGCTGGTGTTTTTCACCCCCAAGCACATAAAATACATAGTTTTATTACCAACAGTACATCATGTGTCTTGATAGGTACATTTTAATGCCCTGCCTACCTCTGTGAATACAGCTGGAAGCAAAGCATCCAGCAAATGCTATTGTTTAGATTAGGAAACAGTGTTTGGGAACAATGCAATAATATTAGATAATTAAATAATCTTTCACTTCTTAGAGAAAGATTTCAACTCCTTTAGGAAAAAATGAAGCAGGGGTTGGAAACTGAGTACCACAGAGACTGGTAAGAGGTAGGGTTAAGACTGTTACAGATTGAGGCCGAAGCTATTGAAGGAGGACAGTGCCTGGGTATCTGTGTGCCCCAGGCAGCTCAAATTTCTAGTGGCCAGCTCAGGAAAGCTGTTCCTGCTGGGCTCAATATATTGTTCAGAGTCATAGGAACAAAGTGCAATCTCTCCATCTGCTTTAATGGGACAGGTCTATTTCTTGTTGGTCTTGTTGGCTCTCAAGCTTTTTGGTTGGCACAGAGCTCAACTCTACAGAGGTCCTCCTGCACACTACCACTAGCAACAGAAATCACAGAATCATTATGGTTGGAAAGGACCAGCAGGATCATCAAGTCCAACCTTCATCCCAACATCTGTCTAGCCACTAGACCATAGCCTCAAGTGCTACATCTATTCATTTTTTAAACACCTCTAGGGATGATGACTCCACCACCTCCCTGGGCAGTCTGTTCCAGTGCCTAGCTACTCTCTCAGTGAAGAATTTCTTCCTAATATCTAATCTAAACCTCCTCTGATGCAACTTGAGGCCATTTCCTCTCATTCTATCATTTGTAATTTGGGAGAAGAAACCAACACCAGCCTCGCTACAACCTCCTTTTATGTAGTTGTAGAGAGCAATAAGGTCTCCTCCCAGTCTCCTTTTCTCCAGACTAAACAGCCCCAGTTCCCTCAGCTGCTCTTCATAAGGCATACTTTCCAAACCCCTCACCAGCTTCGTTGTCCTTCTCTGCACCTGCTCCAGCACCTCAATGTCCTTCTTGTACTGTGGGGACCAAAACTGGACACAGTACTCAAGGTGCGGTCTCA
>JAVSBS010002449.1:15636-39808 GCA_033124195.1 Coracias cyanogaster | reverse complement strand
TGTTTTGCCCTATCCTCCCTGTTGTTTCTAATTCTCCTTAGGGAAGGGGAAGTGAGTGGGTGGGCGTGGCGTCCTTTGATACCGTAATATTTCCGTAGAGTAGACACGGTTTTATCAGAATATATTTGGTAATAAACTTGTTGAACACTCGTTGGTCTCCGTAATTGCCTACGAGCTTGGTGGGAGGTATCTCGCTTTGCCCTCGATCCCCTTCCCCTTTGGGAAGCGGTACGGACGTCTGCGACCGACCGCAACAGCAGGTAAACCAACCACTGGCTGACAGCATTAGAAAGAATCTTTCATAAATAAATAAATGCCGACCACTACACATAGAAAGAAACAGAATGTTCCTAGGAGATCATGCTGGATCAGATGCAGAAATCATTTCTGCATAAAGGGATACCAGAAAGATACTCAACAATTGTCAGTGATCATCAGACCTATCGCTCACTTAAATGCTGCTAGTTAATTTTACTGACAAAAATGTTATTTTAGCCAGTGGATCAGCTTCTAACTGAACAGAAGTCAGGTAGCTTACAATGAACAAAGACTAACTTCGCAAATATGTATCTTCATCACCTTGGTATTAAACCCACAGTGTAAGTACTCCTTCCAACAGGATTATTTTTGAAGATTACCCTTCAAAGAATTACAGGATCCAAATCTTTGTCTTGGGTAAGAAGCCCAGATCCTGCTCACACCAAATCTCTGTCTCTCATCTTTCTTATTAAATTAAGTCTAGGAGGGATTAAATCTCTATCCTCATTTATACTCCAACTTACCCTTATTAACTACAGATGAGAATAATAACTCTCTGGTGTATACAGTTGCTTCTACATCCCAGTGACATCCTCTTACCACTTCAAACAACAACCAACTACAACAGCTCCCTTTTGAAATATTTCCAATAAGATTTTCATCCATTCCTGGTTTTTTTGACTGTGTACTATCTGACAGGTAGTAATAAGCATTAACTCTCTTGTCAAAAGCCTTTTAAGAAGATTAGGAGGTGCAGCCTGCAAACAGATTTAAAATCCATTTATACAAGATCCCCACCCAAACTATACTAGCACTTGGAACACTAACTCCCTTAAGTTACAGACTCTCAAAATTAACAGCAAAACCCAACAAGTCAAAAAAGGGAGATCATTCTCAGAATAACCCCTTTTCCTAGAAAAACTGTGTCTGAGACTGCTTCATTCATACAACTGCTCATAGCTCACCGGGTTCAAGTCCAACAGTTCATATGCATAGAACTGACTGCAGGATCTCAGTGTTTAGTGGTTTTGATTGCTTTATGCAGTTGGGTGGGGGAAAAGGAAAACGGGGTTAGCAAACAACATGCATCAAGTTGTATAAGTTAAGCAACACTGTTCTCTCAATGCTCTGTCTGAAATGTGAGTGCAGAAATCTCTCTCACTTCTGCTCTTGTCAAAAGCACAAAATTTGGGGGGATTTAATTCATAGACCGTGTTGCTTTTTTTCCTGAGAGCTTCTTGAAGGCTCAAGAGATGCGGTTTCTGTCTAGTTCAGAAGAAGGTGAGAGCAGGGCTCGCTTCCATTGATGTGGCAAGAAGTGTCTTGTGTCAGGCTGATGAACTGCAGAGAAAGCTTGTTCTGACAAAACTGCTTCATGACCCCAGTAAACCGAGTCATCATGGAAGGACAAGCATTCTCACAGGTAGCTGAGCCAGGCTTTTCAGAGTTTTAAATATCAGCACAGCAGTGAGAAACCAAACCCCATATTTACTGGGAAAGACAAATCAAAGTCATGTGTTCCTAGTGGCTTACTTTAGCAAGCAGCTGAGCTACTGCGCTTTGCATTACCAGCAGTTACTTCCATTTGGATTACAGGAAGCATGCAGAACATGCAGATATGCTCAAAACAAAAGAGGAATCCAAACTTTGAAGCTTTCAGTGAATGATTTAACCATTCATCTATCTTACAAAAGGTACCTTCTCCTTCAGTTGTGTTTTACAAAAAAACTAAACCAAAACAAACAAACAAAAAAACCCCCAAACAAACAGCAGCAGCCAGCACAGAAGCATGCAAGGATCTTAACTGTACCCCAGAATAACTACTATTTTATGCCTCTCAAGTGAGACAAACACCTAATTTAAGATTTAGCTGTTTGGGTAAGATAATGAATAAGCATAAAAATGAACTAGGATCCAAGCTGTTTGACAACAAAATGCCTTTCAATTTTATCAGAGCTTCTGGGAAATGTCCTCAATGTTTAGGAGTAAGGAATTAAGTGACACCAGGTGTCTGAAGCTAAGGTGGCCCTTGATCCTTACTAGGACATGGAATTTTGCCTGTGTAAAAACTCCAGATTGCAGTGTAATAGTAGTAGCACTCACACTCATTTCTATTAAGTGCTTAGTTTTACTTAGTAAGAAAGCATAACGAGGATAATAAAATACTGTAGCATCAATTAACTGCTTTTCCATATGCCTGTAAAACTCAGGCAAAGTTTGACCACTTTCTACAAACCATATTGTAATAAAATTACTGTCATTGTAACTGCTGTCATGATCATTACATAAATACTAATGAATCTATTTATGATGTCAATTTTGTTTTCTGTTTCTTAAGTATAAGCTGCCTAGCATGGAACAATATCAGTACAGGTCAAAATAAATTTACTCCTCATTGCAGCTACCTTACTAAATTGCTGTAAACTTGGCTTTTTTAAAGCATAGTTTGGAATATTATAATATTATATATTATTATATTATTATTATTATATATTATTATAATTGGCACTGGAACAGGCTGCCCAGGGAGGTGGTAGAGTCACCATCCCTTGAGGTGTTTAAAGAATGAATAGATGCGGTGCTTGAGGATATGGTGTAGTTGTTAGCGTGATGCCAGGAGAAAGGTTGGACTTGATGACCCTGGAGGTCCTTTCCAACCATAACGATTCTGTGATTCTGTGATTGTTCAGCCTTGAGAAGAGGAGGCTGAAAGGAGACCTCATTTCTCTCTACAACTACCTGAAAGAAGGCTGTGGTGAGGCTGGTGTTGGTCTCTTCTCCCAAGTAACTAATGACAGGACAGGGGGTAATGGCCTCAAGTTGCTCCAGGGGAGGTTTAGATTGGATATTAGGAGGAATTATTTACTGAAAGAGTGATTAGCCATTGGAACAGGCTGCCCAGGGAGGTGGTGGAGTCGTCATCCTTGGAGGTGTTTAAAAAAGGAGTAGATGTAGCGCTTCAGGACATGGTCTAGTGGTCAGGAAGATGTTGGGATGAAGGTTGGACTTGATGATCCTAGAGGTCTTTTCCAACCTTAATGATTCTATGATTCTATGATTTTGTGAATACTATGGACACATCAAGCTTAGTGGTAGGCATGCAAGTAACCTGTTGAAGGTATATTATTCTGCACTGAAGCAAACCTTGATGTCTCATACGCCTGTAAAATAATGACCCAATAGTTGAGCAACAAAAAGTAACAGCAGGATGAAAAGAGGATACCTGGAGGGAATAACGTCACCCTTGGAGCGTGACTGTATTGATACATCGCTGGGCTCTGCCTGGGTCAGCATAATGTATTAGGCATAAACATATCATAGAATGTTTTAAGCTGGAAGGGACCTCTAGAGGTCATCTAGTCCAACCTCCCTACACAAGTAGGGGCACCTCTACCTGACCTAGGTACAGAACAATTCACGTACAGTTTGTCATTGTGAAGGATGTTCTTAGTAGTAAAACAGACCCCTCATCTCCTCAAATATTTTGAGTTGGTCTCTCTTCTATCCCAAAACTTCCTTGTAATTAGACACTTGCATAATGAATTAAACACTCCAGGGAATGTTATTTGCCAGCAACCTTTCCAATTATTTAAAATTAGCTTAAGGGCTAAAGCAATCAGGCCATTCATTAATTTAATCCCTTTTTGTAGCTGTAGTTTGTGACTTGGAAATGTGACCGCAAGATCAAAAGGACAAAGAGGAATGAAGAGGAAATTATACAAGACACTTACAAAGTTCTCTGGCCCAAGATCTCACCCATAGTGTGCTGAAATCAGCAGCTGCTGACACAAACACATGTGGCCATTTTCTCATAAATGGCCATTTTCTTGTGTGCACAAACATCTCTCTTCTCAGGAGACGTCTACCCTGAAGGGAAAAGTCAGGATGAGCAAAGTCTACCCACATTCAAACCACTAGCTGAGAGCCAGCTTCTGCCTGGAAAGCAGCGAATAAGAGGTGCTGGCAGTTAGTAAACCCCACTTCAGAGTGGCAGGCAGACCCTGAGGAATCAAAGTGCTATGAGACATCCTCTGCCCCTCTGTCCAGGGCTAGACTTTCCCTCTCCTCTGAAAAGCGAAGTTGTAAACCTTGAATGTACTGAACCATGTGACAAGCTTTTTGCAAACCCAAGGGATGTCACCCAAATGTCCCTAATCTGGGGCCAGGGACATCCATTTCAGAGCTGCTCTTCCAAGAACAAATGATCCAGCACTCTATCACAATGGACATATGGTCCTGAATATCTCAGCAGGTATTTTCTCTCTGTATCTCAGCAGGTATTTTCTCTCTGTATCTCAGCTGAGACGTTATTTTATGCTGGCACAGGCTGTGCTGCTCAGTATTCACTACCATCCTCTGCCTGGCAAACCTGCCATCTGCCTGATGGGAGCAGGCGGAGGAGTATGGACAGGCACCTAGCAGCAACCTTCTGCAGATCAGTCCTTGTGAATACAGCCTTGTCCGTGCCCTGGCCTTGCACATGCTCTGCACGCCCCACGGCTTTCCTAGCCTGGGGCATTATCCTCCAAGCCAGGGGTCCTCAAACTTTTTAAACAGGGGGCCGGTTCACTGTCCCTCAGACACTGTCAGGGGCCGGACTATAGTTCGGAAAAAAATGACAGGGGAGTCACCCACCTCGCTGATGCTGCCGCCCCCCTCCTCAGCCCAGCTGCACAGTCTGGAAAGGGTGGCCAGAAGGGACTGAAGGAACTTTGCCGTGCCCGGGCTCTGGCGATTTGCTTGGGGGCTGCGGAGGCCAGCGCACAGATTAAGTGGCAGGAAGTGGCTGCTTGATTTCCACCCCCAACCCCTGGTGGGGGTGGGGCGGGGAGTTCTGTAAATACCTGGGGGGCTGTATCCGGCCTGCAGGCTGTAGTTTGAGGACCGCTGCTCCAAGCATTTGCCTTTCACTCTGAGCCTGCACAGAGGCACTTGGTGTCTAGGAAGAGCTCCAGCACCACACAAAACTTTTCTAGTTAGGACAAAGATTATCATATCAATCTATTTAGAGCCCATAGCTGCAGCTACCTGCCTCATGAACATGTCCACATGTGAGTCACAGTGGCAGAGAAAGCCCCTTGCAGTATTCATACAATCTTACATTTAATCTTTCTTAACAGGAGAAATGTCTAGCATGCCTTTCTTAATCAAGACCTACCTGGTAAGTCAGCTGGCCCCACCCAAGCCATTGCATCTCATGTTATGTTCTTAAATTAATTCTAATCATCACAGCCTCTCTCCCACTCTCAGTTTTGCCATCCAACACAAGGTATTTCCCTCTCCTTGATGTCTTTTATTCCTCCCCAGAAAGGCTGAGGGATCCTCACTCTTGCTACTGGGCAGATTGGGTGCCTGAGTCCAGGTACTGGAGGGATCTATGTTGCACAGATGTGTATGTGTGTATATATACGTGTGTGTGTGTGGATGGATAGATAGATAGATAGATAGATGATTGATTGATTGATAGATAGACAGATAGATATTTTCACTAGTGGACCTCCATCCTGCTTAGACAGAGATAGGAGCAGGATGAGGCTGCTGGTGCTGTCTGTATTTGTTGAGTACTGAGTGTCTGTGATCTGTGTGGCCAGCCACGTATCTATGTAAATATCTGGTGTATACAGTGTATATGCTTGCTCTGTGTGTTTGTGCTTGCTGGGAGTGCATCTTCAGCCTTGCTGCTGCTTGGATCTGTGGGCATGGAACAGCAGCATCTCGGCTGCTCTTGGGCTGGTGGATCTGGCATGATATATTGTCATCTAACAGACTCTACCTCTGTGTCTAATGAACATGCATGGTCAGCAGTTTACTGGGCTTGTGTCTGTTGCTCATGAACCAACTTGTGCTGCTCAGTCCAGGGAGTCCACTCCCCCCACCCAGAGGCAGACTCACCTCCATGTTAATCTCAGTCATGTCTATAGACCTACCAAGGATAGGATGCCTGGGTCACACACAAGCAGTCCCTGCCCCAAACCCCTGAGTCGACAGGGCAGACAAGGGTTGATGAAAGTCACTAGCAAAAAGTGATCAGCATAGGCCAAGTTCCTCAGACACAGGCTTGAATAGAGATGCAAGTCAAAGCACAGGATATGTATGTTTGAAGAACCATATGCAAGCAGAAGACAACTGTCTCGTGGTAGCTAAAATTATGGTGTCATTTGATGATCTTGAAGTACTTATCCTTTCAAGCACTATGTTTTAACCTAAGTGCACACATACACACTCATACAGAGAGACAAGCAGAGCTGTATGAGCAGCTTGCAAGCAACACTCACCCCATATCTCCTCATATAAAACTTTGCTTTCAATGGTTTCAATCTCATGCCAGACTTCAGGCCTGCAATCTGACATGCCAGTCATCCACAGCTATTGCTGTGTTACAAACGTGGCTGGAAGAACTTGGCTCTTTCTTAAGGTGACCGATCACTGAGTCCCAGAGCATACAGCTCATCCCAGCAAGAAGCTAAAACCCCATGATATGAGGGTCTGAGAGCCCTAGGCACCTAGGGGTGAAGTCATGTAAGTATGAACCGCCCCAGAACTGCCCCTCCATGTGAGTCCCTGGCTTAGTCCACTCCTTGGTAAGACAGAGTTGGCAAAACCAGATCTTCCACATAGAAGAGAGTGGAGGGAGAGCAATTCCCACCAGCTGAAGAGTTGGCATGTCAAGAAATAATACATGTTAACTAAACAGAATCTATATTCATCAGCTATTAAGATTGAAACAGGCTCAGAGGAATCCGTATGTCACAGTGTCTGCCTTGCAACTGTGACACAGCTCAGTGAGAGGTGTATCTCCCAGGTCTTGGGATCTCATGCAAGGACAGCAGCCATACTGTCAGTCCTCAGCCCTCTCAGCAAGATGCTGGCACACAGGTTTGCTGGGATGATTTCTGTCACAAAAGTCCTTAGCAGCGCCATGTGAGGAGGAACTAATTTTGACTTATTTTGACTCATTCCTGACACAAGAGGGTTTAATTGTTTGGTGGTTTTATTCATAACCTTTTACAGCTCAAAGACTATATAACTTCACAGAAGGGTGCTTGCATGTACTTGCACTCACATGCACACACAGAGCCAAAGAACTCCGAGATTTTTGAGTAATCTGCACTGACAGCTCAAAGCTCTGCACCATCAACAGCAGAAACAGGGCTAGGTAGGCCCAGAACACACTCAGTACCCTACACTCAAGCTGGATGACGTGAAGTAACATCCTAGCTTCAACTTAGGGTTGTGATTTGGTATCCTGGACTAAGACATCAAAAAAAGAGAGGATTTTTTCATGTTATATTTAAGGAGGTTAAAGCTCATCTCCTTTTGACAGCCACCACTTTGTACAAGAGTATAGTCCAAGTAATGATGCAGTGCTGAAAAATCAACAACCTCTGTTGAAAATGCAAAAGCCCACTGTCTGCTTTGCTAGTATTGCTTCAGTAATGCTGACCAGCACATCTTGCAAGTATACAGCTTGGCTTGTTACTGCACGTAAAATGAGTAAAGAAAAATACACCATTTTCTTGGTTTTGCCTGTGCCTTTCAATCTCAGATACAAGGGGATGCAGCATCACCAGTACAAACATATGCTCATGACTGTGGATGGCAACTTCTTTATTATATTGTGTTTTCTGATGAAAAAAAAGTGAGGTAGAGATGAAAAAAAAACCAAACAGAGGGGGCTGGTAGAGCATGGAAAGGTCTTACAGCAACACCAGCCAGTTTGGTGGAGCGTGGCATGTCCTGCCTCATGGTTTTCCCTGTTGAAATAGGGACTATGAGCCATATTACTAATGAATAAACAACAGATAACACCAGGCTGTTATTTCCCTGTCCTTTTCAGTAGTGGCTAGGTGTCAAAATCTGATGCAGAAAAGCAAAGAAAGTGAAATACATTCATGTGTGCTGAGCATCTAATCTCTGGTCTCTGATAAAGGTTAAGTTTATACTGTCTTCTACCTTCCAGTGGGGACACCAACATTCTCTCTTTCTTCTCCTCAGTGATCACTGAAACATGCCGAAGTACATTTTTTTCAAAGCCACATCTCTGAAAACTGAACAGAAAGTAACCAAATGTTTCAGAAGTTATCATGCAGAAATACAAGCTATACTTCTGCCTGATCACATATGCCCCATGCCCGTATGAAAACTGGAGAAAATCTTTACCCAGTGTGCAGTCTTAACTTTTCTTTAAAGACAATCTGAGTGATGGTATTTGGTTCTGTGCCCACTCAAGCAACCCATGGGCTGGGGAAATAATTACAGAGCTGTGCATCCCTCAGTCATCATGGGAGGGAGGTAATTACAGCATGGAGCAAGCTCAGCAGACGGGAAGTGATTGCTCTCATGTGCTTGGATTGCAAACTACTGCCTGGCAGATCTCACATGCTGCCAGGGAAGAAAGTGGGTTTGGAGGCTATGTGAGCACCTAAGCATGCCAAGAAACATCCAGTGGGATTTTTCAGGTGTATTTCTATGCCAGCCTGACGCAGCTCCATGGAGGTTGCATGGAAGCTGGATAGAGGTGTTGTACGTACCCTTGGTTGTGTCTGGCCCAGCTGGCATCTCTCAGTTGTTTTGGTGGGGACTTACCAGCAGTGAAGGGCTCCACATAACCACCAGCATCCCACAAGAGGGCAAGTACAAAGTGAAGCTCATTCACATCAGCACAGACTTAGGTATCTGATAACGAATTTATTTTTACAGGAGAAAAAGAAATGTGTGCCATGGTATTGCTCTGTTTCCTGAAAATACATGCAGGGAGAAAAAGAGGACTCAGACAAAAAGACACTGCAGGATTGTCAACCTCCACCAAGCAGGAATCCCAACAGGCCCTGATAAATCATCTGATAGGTTTAATAGTAAACTTGACGTGACAAAAATATTTTTTTTAACTTCTTTCTCTGACTTACGAAGCTTCAGACTTGCCTACGATTCATGAAGCTAAAAGCTTCTGTAAAAATGGAAACTGAGGTACCTGCATGACTCCAGAGGGTGGAGATTTGTGAAAAAATAAACATAATGAGTTTTTTTAATCAAAGACTGTTTGTGGAGGAGAGTTTTATGGTGAAAAGGTATATAACACTTACATTTTCCTCTGCAAAGGCTTCCCTGTAAACTGCACAAAAACCTTTCTGACTGAGCCCTTCAGGCTCAGCTAGAAAGTGTTAGGAAAGCAGCTCATCTAAGAAAGCCTAAAAACTCATATGCCACTCCTATGAAAAGTGGAAAATTAGCCAATAAACACTATCTACTGTTAAAAATCAGAGTACTCAAAGATGTTATCTCTCCTGAGAGGTTACCCTAAAGCAACGGCCTCTGGACAGGTCACCTGAATGGCTGATGTGTGCAAAGCCCCTGTATTTTAGCTGTAACAGCTCAGGTGAGAAGGGGACCTGGAAACCTCTTAGCATGACGCCAGTGTGACCAGGAGGACTCCTTCTGCTTTTGAGGCAATTGGAGTCTGGGCAGCCACAAGCAGTGGGTATAAGTCTCTTGTGGGAAGGAAGACAATAGATCAAACCAGAAGAAAGTAAATGAGCAAGTGATGGCCTTGGGCTCTGTTTTACTGAGGGTAGATGAAAAGCAGTGACTCTCAGCATTGCTTGGGATAGGAAGATCACCAGGTGATGCCCTACTTGTGAAAATCAGATAGCCCAATGGAAAGGAACTGGTTTTGCTTTCATAGAGTGCATTTCTGAATACATTGTTCCTCTCTCCTGGCTCAGCTAAACCTGATGCACATCTTCATTTCCACCATGCAGGCAGATCCTGCACCGCTGCATCATTCCATACAGATGGCCTCGAAGAAGCCGTAAGTCAGCAGCACATTGGCAAGAGCCCGTGGTAGAAACCAAGTGGTGGAAACATGAAGTCCCACACAGAGCAGAAACAGTTCCTACAGGAAGCACATTGCTTTTATGGAGCATAGGGAAAATTAAATCACTCTATTTGTAAAGAGCACCTCTGAAACTTTAAAGCATCCATCCTTGTAGAATTCTTTTGCACCATGACATAGACATATGCAGTGTAAACCCACTGCCAGGTGCTTCAGGAATAGACTGAAGGCATCTGTCCCTCTGGACTGAGCTGTACTGCAAATATAACTTCTGCAAATCAGGCCTTCATCTGTAAATGTGCTGCATGCTTAAATGAGACCAGGTTTTAAAAAAAAGTTCACCACAGGTGCTAAATTCTGACACAAGGAATCCATCCACCAACTTTGAAGTTCCTACATGTTACAATTTTTTCCCAGACTGGGTCTTTTTAGTAGAACCACCCAGAACACTTTTGAAAGTACGAAATTTTCAAGAGCTCAAGCAACTGCAAAAAAAGGTTTGAATGCAAGTGCCAACTCTTGATCTTTAGTTACAGTTCTGACTTTTGATAAAAGATGGGGAATGTTAGACGACACTTTCATATTAAGACGAGATCTCAAATATTATCCAGGAGTTTAAGTTAAAAGACCTATATAGTTAGAAATCACATGCTAATAGGATGTAACGCTTTAAGGCCTCACATATCAAACACCATTTGGAATGGTTTATTCTCCAAAGTATGACTCAATACCACTGTTGGTATTAGCTTAGCTACAAGCAGGAATTTGGTGGTCTATACCAGGTATTTTAGCCAGTTCTCTGCCATAGAAGGTTTGGGCCTTAATTTTAATTTCATTTTTCCACAGGAAAATGCCAAATTGTTGGACGTGGGGTTTTGCAGAAGTGCCAGTTTCAGTGAAGGCTCACAGTTTCTCAGGGCTGTGATGGACCTGCTGGAAGGGAAGGCAGGCAGAAAAGGTACCTGCTTGGGAACACGGGGAGCAGTCAGACTGATGTGCCTCTGCTAGCCTGGGGTGAGCAGGGACTTGACCATCCTTCTGCAAGAGATTTTGGAAATGTTCTCAGCTGATTCAGCTGTTGCAGACAGAGAGCTAAAAGGAGAGACTGAAGGGAAGGAGCATGCAAGGGTGGTGCTATAATTATTATTATAATTTTTTAGTGGGGAGATGAAAACATTTCTACTTCCAATGAAAAATAAAAAAGCAGAAGACAAAATTCCTCAGAAACACAGTCCTTCCTCCCGGCTGGATTTAGCCATAACTTGCCTTGGTACATCCAAGGGGTCAGCTAACAAAGATTAATTTACTGTCTCTCAACCTAATGAAAGCAAAGCACCTGTCTGACCTTTCTTGCTGACAGCTCCTGGTTTTAGGCAGCCACGTTCAGCTTTGGCTAACTCAATCACTTTATTATGCTAAACCAAACCACACCCAAGTTTCCATTTTCCAGTGCCTAAATCCTTCAGCACAATACCATCATCTTTCCCTGCCTTTGTGTGGCTTTTTCCACATTTCTTACGCTCTTATCAAGGTAGTAGGGTCTTATGGATTCATGCTGGCCCCTGGTATCAGCTCACAGCTAATGCAGGTGCCCTGTACTTCGTACACTGGCTCTCAGCATATTTAGCTTCTCAGCCATACTGCTTTTTAGTACTTAATTATGTTGTTTGTTTTGCATTTATTCGACCGTGCTGTGCTTTCATTGCTTAGGTAAAACTAGCTAGCAATCCCCAGGCCTCCTGAAGGAACGCTACTGCAGGAAATTAGTGAACACACTATTTTCCCCAGCACAGGGCAAACATCCTGCTAATGGTGACAAACTCTCAACCCTTCTTGGCTGCAGCATTAATGAAAAATCCTGCCTAGACCATGAGTGTGAAGAGACGTGGATGTTGAAACTGCAGGCAAATTGCTCTGTCTGAAGGGCTAAGTGGCAGGATACCAAGGCTTGTGCAGATCCTACCTAATGCTTTACTTTTTACTGTCACTGTCTTCATGCAAATCCCTTGACCCAAACTTGAGAAATCAATAGCACTCAAACACAGAAACTTGTAATTTTCCACAGGACAAACTTTAATTGTCTCAGAGGCTTCCAAGTTCAATGACAGACACTTCATTTAAAGCAAAAATTAACAGTGCTGTATCTCTTTCTTTTATACTGAAGATTAGGACTCTTCAGATCTGAAGGGCCTGCTACGGCTTGACAAATACCCAGTGCTGGTAAATGTTTAGAGCAGGCAGATAAGAAAGACAAGTGGGAGGGTGAATGATTTTGGTGCTGTGGAGTACAGACCATAGTTTGCAAATAGCCATTCCTGCCACCAGTAGATAGAAATATAAGTGAATGCTTCTTTGCAGCCATTGATGAGGCTTCCAGTGTGACTCCTTTTCTGCCACATTACATTGTCTACCATGCTGGAAAACTCAATAATTTTTCTGCAGGAACTTATGAAGACCTACTCGTCGAAACAAATGATGGGGCACGAGATGATTGTTAGATAGGTACAGGCTGGAAACCAGCAAGCCCATCTCATGAAGGAAACAAATCAAAACACTGTCACTTCTCTGGTAAAAAATATTTCCATATTAAAACTGGACAAGAAGAACAAATTGAGCAAATTTTCAGGAGGAAAGGAAATCATTCATGGAAAGCAAATTCACTTCTGCAGAATAAAAATTATTTTTCTGCTCCTGGAAGGATATTACCTGGTTTGCTTTTCCAGACAATCAGCTTGGGAACCAATAGATCAGTTTTCCCAATGGAAATCTAAGTGTTTGAGATAGCAAGGGTGTTTTCCACTCAAAAGTCATGTCCACGAAAATACGTAGCTGGACATTTTATAACCTGACATGAAACCTGACCATTGTCAGCTAAAACCTAAAATATTTTGTAGATTCCTCCCTCAGAAAAGTATCTCACAAGACAACTACCACTATCAGAGAGACATATCAAGGTGGGAACAAGCTATTCTGTCTAACCACCTCCCACTATCCTGGAGATTGTCTTGCCCACAAGACAACTTCGTCAACTTTCCTTGCTGGTTTGGGATGATGGCTACTCCGTGGATGCAAAACTCTGAATTATCAGGAGATGTTTTAGCATTACCTCATGAGACAGGTAAAAGGCAGCAATTCCCAATGGCCAGAAGCAGCAGAGCATGGAGAACACAGTGAGGCCAAGATGATCTCTTGGTGGCATCATCAGGAAATTATCTTCACTTTCAGTGTCACTTGAGTAATCACTCTGGAATAGCAAGGGAGAGAGAAATGTAAGGGTGCTGGTTTATGATATCATTATTTCTCCTCTGCCATGGGCCAAGGCTGTGATCATCTACCCACAAAACTCTCCCCAGTCACACCAGGGCAATTCCTCAACATCAAGACAGGCCTCTAGCATTCATGGTACGAGACTTCTGATGACCACACACACAGAGGTCTCTAGATGTGGCCACTTCTGGGGGCACTTGTAACCTATTCGTCAGGGCCTGTGCACCCATTCTGCTTTGCTGTGACCACACAGTGACAGGACCACAGGAGTTAGCCTGCCGTCCTGCAGTGTCCACACCAGCTGGTGACATCCTTCAGAAGGATTACAGGATTGGGACTGTGGCTGTAGCACATTTCCCTTCCTGCCCTGCTGAAAGGCTTACCAGGGCAATAACTCCTTGTTTTAGCAACACCCTGAGGGAAGGCTGAGAGACCCTGCACCAAATTCAAATAGGAGAGAAGTGGGAGCACAGCTCAGAGGTACAGTTATCTCTGTAAACTGCAGGTTGGGATGGCAGCTGCCCTGTCAGCACCAGTTCTTGGGAAAGCCATCCCAGACAGTGTCACAAAATCAGCACTCTTTTTCTCTCCTACTGCATGCATAGCACTGGCTAGCAGTTGTTCTCTTTATGAACATGAGGGGAATCTCCATTCACCGACTATGCCACAGCCTCCATCATTATTGCATGAACCTTAAAGCAAGAAATGAGAAATGATAAGAGATTTGGAAATCACTGCAGGGAGCTGAAAAAGGCCGATTTTACATGTTCATCTTTCATGAATGAAAGCAACTCTCCAGCCACATGAACTAGGGTGAACCTGGGTGCGTGGCACTTCAGAAACATAATGTCATGTATCTAATGCAGAAAGAGCACCTCCTTGGGTGTTCTGCATTTTTCAACTCAAATGCCAGTTTTCAGGAAGGTCACTGCTCAGGAGGCCAGGAGAATGTCAGCCAGACATTAGCCACTGGAGACAATGCAACAAATGTGGTGCCAACCTAAACATAAGCAATCAAGGTAGCAAAACCTGAAAGAGAAAAAAACATGAGTTGCTCCAGCAGCAATGGGATGCTGCCAGATTTACAGTGTATTGGCAGAAGTGCCAGCCCAGGCGTGTTTCTTAGATGCCCCATGGTCAAACGGCAGCAACCCTGTTCTGGCAGAAGTTTCTTTAACAGTAGTTACTAGGACTGGTTCACAGGGACCTAACTGCTCTACTGCTGACTGAGTATAATTCTTCAGCAGAGCAGGAGTAGAAGAGAGTCTGCTTTCTGGTGGCTTCCTTCTCATCTTCACAGAGTCCACATGCAACAAGAGGCACCAAGGCTGTGGTTTTTCCAGGCTTTGGAGTTACAGCTTTAGTGCAAGAAGGGTCATGCAAAACTTTGGACCAGGGAGGTGCACCTTATGTGCACCGTGGGAGCACCTAGAGCCTGAGATAAGATGGCCAAAAATATTCTCAAATACCCTTTTGTAGATGCACATTCTTCACTGATTTTAGGAGAAGTACTGTGCATAAATCTCACTGAAAGGAAGACATCTGTGCCATGTTTAGAAATCCTTTTGGGTATAGGTTTTATGCTCTTAGAAACTTAACAGCTTGTTCAGGAGCTTGTAGCCTTTGGGACAGAACTGCTAAAGTAACATTATGTGTTGGTTTAGTAAAGCGGCAGTGGGGCTCTGCCCGCACGGCCGGCGTCGCTGCTCCCCGTCCCCTCCCCCCTGCTGCGGCTGCAGCCAGGGAAAGGAAAAAAAAAGTCTTTAAATGCCCTTTTGAGTTGAGATAGGGAAGGTTTAATATAAAAACACGTAAGAAACTGTTGCAGCAACAATATTAAGAAAGAAGTAATATACAAAAAAAAAAAAGGCAATACCGGAGATAAACAGACGAACCGAACACACACCCGCGCAGCGAAACTCCGAACCCAGAACTGCCGGAACCACCTTCCCCTCTGCGCCCCCCTCCCCACACTGCAACCAGGAACTAGCCTCCAGGGCAGGACCTCATCATGGTATAGAATAGCTGCACCAAATTAACCCTGTCCTGTCCACACGAGGACACATTACCAGTGAGCTCTAAGAGAGAAATTCCTGAACGGGCTGCTATATGTACAAGACAGAGAAATGAAATCATGCACAAGGTGGTAAATTTCTAAACATGCCACTACTGAGCCATGACTGAGAAGGACCTAGGAAATGCTGGCAGTCTCATGGTATTTGAAAGACTTGGCACTGGGCAAAGGGATTGCCTTCCAAGCTGAACTATTTGGGGAATCCACGAGATGACATGACTCATCACTTGCTAACATGGAGAGTCTGCTTTGACAGATACTGCTGCCAAGCACCTGCCACAGACCAGAGGGACCTGAGAGGGACAGATAAGGGGACCAGACAGGTCCCATGCACTGATGTTCTGTGGTGCATATGAACCATGTAGAGCATGTAGAGCACCCCAGCCTGTGTCAGGAGTCTTGATGTCCCAGCAAAAGTGACAAAGCTCCATTTGGCACAAACTCAATACAATCCCACTTCTGAAGGAACATCTGCTGATGCTGAAGTACAGTGTTTGAGCTTGGTGACTTCCCTTTCTGCTTAAATTTTCAGAACAGGACAGGTAAGTCATTTTCACTAACAATAATGTTTCCCTTTAAGAGTAAGAGAAGAGACAGGAAGAAACGAAACCCACAACATTGCTGAAATGGTCTCTTGAAACAGTGCCCTGAAGTGCTGTGGCCTGAGCCATAAGCCCCGAACTAAAGTTGACCTATGGATAAACTTCACAAGCAAACAATATAATTTGTAATAGAAAGTAGCAGGGAATTTTCCTCTGTTTGGAGGCGTGCTGTAAAACCATGAGAATAGACACCCTGCTATGCTGAGAAATGTGTGATTAAGATTAAAATAGACAAAGAGATTCCTTTGAGTTCCTCTCAGGCCCTGGCCAGGCCTTGGGCAGAATCCAATAAGGAGAAAAACAACAGGTGTCCCGCTTCTGGAGTTTTTGAAGGTTGAACGACCAGGATTGTTTATTCAATAGTATAAAAGTTGGGCCCACTTGCAGCAAATTCAGAAGCCGACCTACAAGTAGACGCACTGCGTAGGACCTCCCCGTTGCCAGAAAGGTTCTTTGAATCTTTGCTGTAACTGGGGCTCCCCAGCCAGTGTGGGACTGGATGAGGGTAACATATTAATAGGATAGCTGACAATGTATCTCCCTTGTAAGCACTATAGTGGCTTTTGTGTGGCTATGATTAGGTTCATTACTTTGCTTATTCCTCCTGCTGTCAACCATATTCTTTCATTTCTGTATCCTCTGGAAATAGATACTAAAATAAGCTTTCGCCTTGTGCTAGTATCTGTGTCTTTTCTGATGATGCAGGTAATTGGCAAAACATGCCCTTCTCTTAACTTCGTGACAGGTAAGATACAAAACTGAAAATGCTTTTGATTTACCAGTTCTTGGCTGAGTAGTGTGCTGGCATTGTATCTGTGGAGACTACCTGTCTGATATTTCAACTTGCCTTTTCTTGCAAATGAAGATGAAATGGGGCAAAGACTCTCTAGATAACCTTGATCAATTACTGAACCAGAAAATTATCAGTTACTCTGCATTCCAAAGGGACTAACCATTCTCAGGGTGGTAGCATCATGACATCTCAGAGAGCTTCCATGCAGACTGGAGAGGTGGCTGTTAGATTGCAAGAGGACAATTGCAGTTTTCTTAGCAATTGAAAGAGGATAACCGTGGAAGTTTGCTTAGTTATGCTAACATGAAAGAGTTGTCAAGCATTGGAACAAGCTGCCCAGGGAAGTGGTAGAGTCTCCATCCCTTGAGGTTTTTAAAAGATGTGATGTGGTGCTTAGGGACATGCTTTAGTGGTGGGCTTGGCAGTGTTAGGTTAACAGTTGGACTTGATTATCTTAAAGGTCTTTTCCAACCTAAAAAATTCAGTGATTCTATAAAAACCCTTACTGGGAACATTAAGTCACTATAGGCTCATACTAATTGAAAAGTAGAGTTACACTGTGAATGCCACTTTGACGGGCAAAGTCCTTGTAGCACACACTGAATCAGATGACTTGACTGTCAGCCACTAAGAGTGACAGAATAGTTCTGATCATAAAATCCAGATATGAACCAGAAGAGAAAAAAAAAAGTCATAAATCACAGAAAGAAATCCAACAGCAAATCCATCTTGCCCCTTCCAGCTAAACACTCATTTCTCCAATCAAACCTTCCTTGCTAATATTCTTTCTCTTGCAACACAGTACCCAATCCTGAGCTTACTGAGAGCTCTTCCCTACCCAGAAACCTTTCTGACATAGGGAAGCTTTTGGCAATCTGGCTACCTAGTTGGGTGTCTTCACTTGTTCCTGGCTCTGTAAGAGCTGCACCCTGACACTGGAGGAGCTGGATGTTAGGGGTGCTAAGAAGTCAGAATTACTTTCACCAATTACAGTCGCTTTGGGTTAGCAGACTAATCCCGCATAATCACATATATTCTTGTCCATAGCACTGCTCTTTTCATTTTTAACAGTCTCTTTGTAAATTTACACGGAACTTTTCACAATTACATCATAATTTCACTAATCTGACTGAAAGCTTTTAACTCTTACAGAAGTTAGGGAATAGTGTAACTAATGTTTAAGGTTTGGGTGGTGACCGAGACTGCACAGACAAACGTCTTTATTTAATGTTAAGATAGATGAGTTTAAGCAATCTGAAATATCAAACCATTGGGTTTTTCTTTCTACACATGTACCACCAGTGCATCCTCCAACTCAATCAAAAGAGAACTTGTGCAACCATTAAAAAAGTAGCTAGCAAAGAACATCCCTTTCTTGGTTGAGATATTCTGTTCAGAGCAAAGATCCCTCATAGTCACTCTCCTAACAAATACCAGTTCCTTCAGGCTTTTTACTGAGCTGGTGAAAACACAATTCAGTTATTCTCTTTGAACAGAGCTCTTCTATCCTGTCAGTCAGATAATATCACTACCTTCATGATGCTAGAAAAATCTTAGGAAGAAACAAGGCAAAATACATCCTGATGCAGCTGCAATCACTTAAGTGACAAGAGACAGGAAGATCATGAGGTGTCAAGGAACAGCAGTGGCAGAAGCTGACAGCTTCTTTGGGCTGTAGAGGGATTCACTCCTTTTCAGACATGTTATCTGGCTCCAGCAGCTTCCACTGCAACTGCACAACCTCTTCTAATGTCAATTGACAGAGAATATTTACAGAAGTCAGTGTCTTTACACTGCAAGTAAGGCTCTGACTTGGAGACACATCTCTGTGCTTTAAGGTGAAACATGTAATCTCAGCAAGGTCCACAGTCCTTCCCCTTGCCAAGTGAGCTGCGCTCTGTAGCCCATGCGAGGTGCTGCTGTGACAAAAGGCATCTGTGCAAATGGCCCTGTAGCAGATATGAAACATCTCTGAAATTACTGAGCACACAGTGGGGATTTCTTGCTTCCAATGGATCGTTTGTAGCAAAAGCAGTTATTACAATGGCAACAACCCTCCTCATCCTCTCTGACTACTGCTGCGTGTCCCTTGCCAACACCCTTGGAGTTCAGCTCAGAAGACAGAACAGGATAAAGCAATCTCAGTCTCAGTTTATCCACAAGGCTTTTGTGGTTGTTATGAGGAAGAGGTGACCTTAGAAGTGCAGGAAAGACTGGAGTTACCAGGAGATGAGAGCCCAGAGGACATCTCCCCAGAGCATGAATTCCTGCAGAAAGCACAGTGCTCTGCCCAGATGAATGTTGATTACAGGGAATGATCAAGAAAGCAAGCTGCAATTTTGCCTTGCCTTTCCCTTCCCCTTCCCTTCCCCTTTGCCTTCCCCCTCCCCCTTCCTATCCCATCCCTCCTGTTTTCCCCGATTTTCCCCTGGTAATGTGCAAAAAACCCCTTAAGACAATGGCCTGTTTCCCCAGAGGACTAGGTGACACCATCAGTGCAAACTGATGGTGAATCAGCTGGGATGCCCTCAACACAAGTTTTTTGACTCTATTTTACTTACGCCTGTTTTTCAGCATTGCACATCTCTGCAGCCCTAAAATGCATTAGACACAGGTGATGTGTGCAGGACTTAAACTGGTTTTCTACAGAAACTGTGGATGTGACAAAGGATGAAGAGGAGAAATGAACTTCATTGAGAGATGGGAGGCATCTACTTCCCAGCCCTGGAGTGCACGGGATTTTGCAGCAGCTGAAATTTGGGTGCTACACAACTCAATAGGAAACTTTGACCTCTGCATTAAAGGGGGCTGCATCTGACACTTCCCAGATGACCTGCGCAAAAAGTTAGTTTTGAACATAACCACAAATGTGGCCACCCTGGAAACTGATAGAATGAAGCTGAAACATTAGTGCATTTTAGTCTGTGCAGTTTGGCTAGCTGCTTCAGTTGACAGTAATGCTTCCTCAGCAAATGTCTGCAGAAGGGAGGGGAGAGAGAACAGGGTATTTAAGATCTGATACTGAATCATGTAGACACCCTGTTCCTGACAGGATCGTAGCTTGAGAGCAGGAATCACCTGCACAGAGCAAGATGCTCTGTACACAAAGCTGAATATGAGGTGTGCACTTTGGACTGTTTCACCAGGCAGCAGACCCTGAGAAGGACCATTAGACCAGAGCATTCAGTCAAGAGCAAGCTGAAAATAAACCTCCTCTTTGATGCACCACAGGAGGAATGAATGTGATCCACAGAGAAGGAAGGAAAGGTACAATACTACAGACATGTGCATAATGGATCCAGTTCTGGTACCACCATTTCCCAAGTATGTTGGAGAAATTAGGAATCAGAAGGCGGATACATGTGCCATACTGCAGAAAATCACCTACACAGGAAGAAAGTAGAGAAGCCAACTTCACTTGTAAGATAAATTTAAGATGCAGTTTCATCACAGTCTGTAAAAGCCTGCATGAGTAGATAATTTCTGATCAGAGACAGCCCTTCATTTTGCAGAAAAGCAGAATAAACTGCAGCAACTGAAAGTGGAACAGTTGAAGAGCAAACACAAGGTGCAGATTTTTAACAGAGATGGTGACGAACACTTTACCACACTTGTAATGGATTTTCTGTTGCACAAAGCCCTTTCTTAAATTGAAGCTGGCCATCTCTAAAAGCTGTGTGCTTTACCTCAGGAGAACAGAGGCTCTGCAAACAGCCTGCCGTGGGCTGTCTGCGACTTGCCAGAGGCTGGACTTGATGGTCACATAGTTCCTTCCAGTATTAAAATGCTAGGCACACTGGAGAAGTCAGACAATAAGGTCTGCTGTGAACCATCACCGGCAGCAACCTTTGATGGATATTCAGGAAACAGCCCTTTTGATATTACTCCTTTTTTTCCTTCAAAGCAACCAATTCAGCAACATGCATGCACTGCATACAAAACTAATTTCTGGTATGGCTTTGTGGAATCTGCTTCAAATCCAGATGGTCCAGTGGTCTGTTTTTGACAGAGACCACCACATGATACAACTATAAGATAGTACGTGCTCTGTTTCCCTATACACAATGCCTGCTTCAGTAATGCAGTTAAACATACTCTTCTGATCAGCACTCTGTACTCCTTTGCTCTACTGCAAGCAGTCTGAGTTCACGTAAATGCAGCAGATGTTGAAAGCAGCATGCTGGATGGATGAAATACAAGGGCTGTAGTTTATCACTGCTCTGGCTCAACACACTTACTTGTCACTGAGCTGATGCTTACTTAAGAGGTCTCTAAAACCTGTCACCCACATGGATTCTTTGTTCTAGTGATGCATTATTTATTTATTTTGTCTGTTTACTTCTTTTTACCAATTTAAGTTTTGCAGTTACTACCCTTCAGTTTTAAAGGTATTTAAATGATGCATAATCCACCAACCCTGACCTGGTCCAGCTCCTCTTGTTTCCCCAGTGTCCAGTCTAAATTGCCTTGTCAGTCAAGCAGCCAGCCTTGCAGAATGGGCTCACAGAGATCCCTCCTTACTTGGAAAGATTTTCATATATAACCCTGCAAGACCAAAAAGACCAAATCAGGGCCAAAAACCCCTGGATGCAGCTGTCCAAGCCCATTCTTTCTCCTGTCCCCCTGGACTTTGATCATCTCTGTTGTGATGTTTTCTAGACATCCGCAGCCATTCTGCCCATCAGTAACTTGCATTTAACACATTGCCACTGGAAGAGGACTACTGGAGACAGCAATAAACGAATCCATACTAAACCAGGCCAACTACCACAGTCTCCTAAATCACACGCTTTCTCTGGGAAAGCAGTAATCACAGCCATAAAATAAATATCCCTAATCTTTGTGTAAGTGACAGTGGCTCCCAAAACCTCTTTGAATTCATGGGGAAGGCACATGTCTATTGTGGCGCACTCATGCCTTTGCAGGTGGGCTAGCAGCCACCATGGAGAACTAGTTCTTAGCAGCTTATCCTGTCAGTTGTAGGGAAAGGTGAAGCTGTGGTGAATGCAATGTACTTAATCAATGTTATTCTTCATAGCATGGGGTTCCCACTCAGGGAGACGAAGACCTCCACAGTCTGCAGACACAGAGGTTCCTGCCAGGAGGACCAAAGCAGGTGGTCCCTGAAGAGCAGATGGTCTCAACACAGCCTATTGAGGAAGGTTAGGGAGATACGCCTCTTCATTGAGCCACTTCACCAGGAAGAGTAGCAGTACGCCGCTCAAGCTGGGGCAGGTGGGGTAGCTCTTCATGTTTGTCCTCCTTTTCCTTCAGAGCTGACACAGATTCTTTGTGGTGCAATCCTCAAGGAAGTGCACCCTTCTATGAACAGCAGGTCATCCACAGCGCCTGCCACTTATGTGTGGCAGCCCAGGGACCTCACTGTATGGCATCAGCCTTAAAACTCAGAGAAGTCATGAAAAAAGAAGTTGCTTTGGGCCCTGGCTGCTATTAACAAGATTCATAAGTTGGCACTTGGAGACTGCTGAAGGTGACTTCCCAGCCACGTTCCCTTCACCTAGGGCTGGCTAATGAAGGTTAATATCCCTTGGCAGGGCTCAGTATATCCAGACTCCAGTGGCTTCTCCTTTAAGGGAGAAAAAGAAACCAAATGCAAATGAAGTGTAATTACTCTTTTGTAGGCTGTTAATAATGTGTCTGTGAACAAAACCAGGGACATAAAGTGTAGTCTCTGCGGCCACACCAATGGCCCATTGAGCCACATGCTCTGCCTCTGACAACAGTAGAAGGACATGACATAAACCTGGACACTATGCAGTCCATCCCTTGTTCTCCCTCATCACCCAAAAGTGTTGTGTAAGAAGTATTAGAAAGAAAAAGTTTTGCCAGCTCCTTTTAATATCTGTTTACAGATTCCTCATCCATGAATCTATCTAATCCCTTTTGAAACTGCTCATCTGCCATAACCTCTTATGGCAGCAAATCACCAAGTGTTCACTACACATGTTGCTGTGTGAGCAAGGATTTTTTATCTGAGTTAAGCCGATGTGTTACTATCTCCCTTGAGTGTCCCCTGCTTCTAATATTCCAAGTTTGGTGAATGGTGGGCATTCATTCACCTCATCTTTCACCTCCATGATCTTATGCAACCAGCTCATACACTCCTTGGTAATCACAGAATGGAGAGTTCCAACCTTTTACGATATTCTTTGTAAGGAGGCTGCTACTTCCACTTGATAATTTTCTCTACCTTTTTCTATCTCCACAATATCCTTAGGAAGTGAGAACCACAATTGCCCATCTTACTTAAAAAAGTGGATTGTACCAAGCTTTAACACAGTGGTGAAACACTGCCAGCACTCTGTCGTGTTCTCAACACCATTCTTGTGGTGCATGTTGTTGACTTACTGGCATGCCCTCGACACTGTGGGACTTCATAGTGCTGACAATGATTTCTCCACAGTCTCTTTCCTGAGTTACAGCTCACATTTACAAGCTCAGCCTTGAGTTCATATGGTTTAGAATATTCTTCCATAAATGGACTAGTTTCTACACTGAAATGCATCTGGCACCATTTCGCCAGTCAGTTTTGTGTAGTCTTCCAGAGTTCTCCACTGGCATGCCACCTATGTACCCAAAAGAACCTAACACAGTCTACAAACTGGACCATTTCCATGGTTCTAAAAGCCTAAATGCCTCCCTGTTTCCCTGTGATGTTATCCCATGTCTCTGTGTTCTTCTGAGCATTTGCCACAGGACAAAATGATATTCCCACAGGTACAACACAACCCTAGGTGAGCTTGGGCAAGACATCTATTGCACCATTTTCTTCAGTTTCCCAGGTGCAGAATGGATAAAATATTGTTTTTGCATCTCACAAGAGCACTGCAATGATCAGTCAATTCCTTAGTGTCCTGGTTCGGCCAGGACAGGGTTAATTTGGTGCAGCCAGGCTATTCTATACCATACTGACCATTCCGGTTCTGGGGAGACAGGGGGCGACTCACGGTCTGCGATCGATCTGCTTGGGAGCATCTCTTTGTCTATGCAGTATCGCTTATTTGTAGATTTCTTTCTTACTGTTGTTACTGCTGTTGTTACTGCAATTGTTTCTTCTGTGTCACTGTATTAAACCCTCCTTATCTCAACTCAAAAAGGCATTTTGAAACTCTATTCTGTCTGCAGCAGGGAGCGACAGCGGCCGTGTGGCAGCCACGTGGCTCGGCTGCCGGCTTTACTAAACTCCCACAGCTTTTGGCGCCCAACGTGGGGCAAGAGAGTTAAGGACAGGATCCGATCAGAGCGTGTTAAAATAACTCCTGTTAGACGCGATTTTATGGTTTTATATATATATATATATATATATATATATATATATTATATCA
>JAVSBS010002448.1:0-17564 GCA_033124195.1 Coracias cyanogaster | reverse complement strand
ACCAACCACCCTTATATTTATGAACTTTTTCCTAATGTCCAACCTAAATCTACCCTTTTCTAGCTTAAAACTGTTACCCCTCGTCCTATCGCTACAAACCCTTGTGAACAGATCCTCCCTCACCTGCCTATAGGCCCCTTTCAGGTATTGGAAGGTTGCTATAATGTCCTCCCAGAGCTTTCTCCTCTCCAGGCTGAACAGCCCCCACTCTCTCAGCCTGTTTTCATAGGAGAGATATTCCAGCCCTCGAATAATTTTCATGGCTGTCCTCCAGACACACTCCGACAGGTTCACATCCCTCTTGTGCTGCAGGCTCCAGAGCTAGATGCAGTATTCCAGCTGAGGTCTCACCAGGGCAGAGTAGAGGGGCAGAATCTGCCGGCCACAGTTCTGTTGATGCAGGCCAGGATGTGATTGGCCTTCTGGGCTACCCTTGTGCATTGGTGGTTCATGTCCAGCTTTTCATCTACTAGTACCCTCAAGTTCTTTTCCACAGGGCTGCTATCTAGCATGTCCCCTTCCAGCTTATACAGATAATGCTGGTTGCCCTCTCCCAGGTGCAGAACCCTGCACTTGGCCTTGTTGAACTTCATGAGGTTCATCTGGGACCACCTCTCCAGTCTGTCCAGGTCCCTCTGGATAACACCCCATCCCTCTGGCATATCAATGGAGCCACCCAGCTTGGTGTCATCAGCAAACTTGCTAAGGGTGCTCTCAATGCCACTGTTGATATCATTAATGAAGATATTCAACACTGGTCCCCTACAGACCCCTGAGGGACATCATTTGTCACCTTTTTCCATCTGGACATCGAGCTGTTGACCACTACTCTCTGGGTGTGACCATCTTACAGTGTTAGTCATCATGAAGCTTTTTTATAAAGAATATATTTTTAATTCACCTTTTCTTTCTGTAAAATACTTGTTTTTTGTGTATCTTATGATACCTGAAACGTGTAATAAATAAAATTTATTAAACTAAACAAAACAGGGTTGATCCGGCTATAGAGAGTATGTGCTCAGAAATAATTAGAAGACAACATTCAAACTTTTTCTGTTACTGTTTTTAATGTAATTATTTTTTTTTACTTCCCTAATATGCTGAATACAAGGAATTATAACAGAATAATTAAATACTTCTTTTTCGTATTGATAATCCAGTAATAGCAGTATGTTAGTGCATGATAGATAGAAAAGGAAAGCAAGCAAAAAACCTGATTCTACTTTATCTATTGCCACTTGACAGCTAACTATTAATGTTTGCTTCCAGATTTGAAATCTGCTTAGAATATACACATAGGCAGACACTCAAGTGTTGTTATTTAGGATTTAGAAATACATGTCAGTTCAGTAAAGCATATACATATAGGTATATGATCTCTACAAATTGAAGTGAGACTAAAACAAAAAAACTCAATGCTTTGTTGAATTAGGGTCATGGTCAGCTAGCTTTTAATGTGGAATAATAATTTTGCAACATACCATAGACTCAATTTAATGGTCGCAAAGTTGAAAGTATGAGTAATTTAAACACAGATGTGTTGTAAGCAACATTACATAGCATTGCGTTATTGTATTACACACACAATGACACAAGAAAAAGATTAATCATATATGCACACACAGATCCACATACAATTTACTTTCACCTATTCATGCATATTCGTCTGCATTTGAACTTGCATTGTTGCACTGCTTTATACTTTAATCCATAGTTCTCTCCTATTTTCTTGCCAAGTGTAACTGTTGATATCTGAAATTATTACTTTTCCTGTAGAACATACTTTCGCCTGGTTTTGACATTTGAGCACTGAAATTATCAGAGTATAGAAGATATTTTCCAATATTAACTAATTTAGATTTTGTTTAAAGCACTTTGATGGTTCTAGGCAGACAAATAATGAGGGAGAAACTGCTAAAGTAAGAAAATCCAAGCAAAGGTGAACTGTTTATAAAAATGTGTTCTGCATAATGCCAACAGAACTGTTTTCACAATGGTAATTTGTCATCCTCTTTGCTATTTTATTCCTTGTTTTATGCACAGTTTTCACAAATGTCAACAAGTCAGAGACAGAGAATAATTTTCAGAATTTCTAGTTCTAGACATACAATGAGATCAATACAAAATATTATGGAGGAGACACCTGTAAAGGGATTTTATCTTTCCTCTTAAGGCATATTAAGGTAAGAATGGGACTATGCTTTAAAAATAGAGAAAGAGAAAGATATCATTTCTGATCAAAAAGACAAACAGTTTACTAATTATTGGCTAATGTACCAATACTCAGAAAAAGGGAAAAGGAAGAACTAGTTGAAGACCAGCGTGAAAGGGCAAAAAATTCCAGAATAAGTTTAATCAAAAAATCAGGTTTCCTAGAAGGTGGAAGCAGGAATGATACCTAAAAGGACTGGAGAGACACTGGTTGAATATAAGCCAAAACTTAAAAAGCGAAAGGCAACACAAAGGTTTATCCATGTACCTTGACAGTAAAAGATTTCCACTAGTAAGGTCTGCCCTTTGGACTCTCAGGCCTCCAAACCTACTAAAAGACTCTTTAGGAATGTGGAAAAAGCAAAGTGAGGAAACACTTAAGCAAACTGGATATACATATGTCCAAATAGGATGCACGCAACTATGATGGGGAAGCAACATGATGTATGGCCACTTACCTGCCAGTCTGAAGTATGACAGAATCTTCATTCCTTCACTGAAGTTTAGACAAATTGCTGTTTCAAACACATTAATTTATTAAAGAATACTGTTAAGTTAGTGTGATGACATCTACATTTGATAAAATGCGTGGGGTAAACTACCTTTCATATTCATGTCTAACAGATTGAATGCTTCTTCATTAAAAATATGTTCTGAGGCTGTGCTAGAACTGAGGCCAAATTCATGGGATGGTAGTTTTTCAGGGTGTGTGTGTATATATATGTATATATATATAATATTTGTAATTTTCTAGTAAATCAGCAGAAATTAATAATTTCATAAAAAGTCCTTGCTATTCTTTCATAACTCTGTGGACCATTATTTTGTAATAATATGCAATATGAATGTTATTTCTACCTGTCTTCTGTAATTGTAATTATTCCTGCTGCTTAAGGTAAGTTTTTCTCTATACTCATGTAATTTAATATGTGGATGCATATGACCCTATATATCTATGAGTTAAAATACTAATTTTGTAGTTCTTGCAAATGTGACTTAACCTCCATCCCATACTATGTACAGTTACTGGTCTTATCAGTTACATCTTCTCATTTATGCATCTGAAATTCTATGCATTATTTTCCTTATTTTCTTAACAAAATAATTGGCCATTTTAATATCATTTTGTACTTTCAGAACTTCAAGAAATTTGACAACTAAAATATTTCCATTACTTTTGTATTACTTTGCACACAGTTTATACCTCTCTTAATTGTTTATTGAGCCCTGCCCTATTACATGCTTTCATTGTAATTTGGATACAGGTGCTGGATGTTATTTGCATTTTTTATAATAAATAGAATTTTGTAAGATAATGCCATCTCTTACCAACTTTCAGTTTTCTGGTGTTCCTCTGTTCAAGATTATGCTAAACTTGCTAAGATAATTCATTTAATCACCTATTAAGTATTTTCTGTATAGGAGTCTTAGAAAAAACCTGCCATGCTTACCACTGTTACAGTATCAGTTATGAATATTGAGGTATTTAATACAAGGATACATTTGTTTATTAAATGAAATCAAAACAAAAGAGTTCTAATTTTCCAAAATGAAATTAGCTTAATATTATTAAAAAAATAATGGCAGGTTATGAGCATAAAACTTAACTGATGAAGGCTTTTATTTGTAGACATACAGATGGCTTTTGCCCTTATTTCTTGCACATTAAATGCCAGAGGCAGACAACATGTGCAGCAAGAATGAATGACTGAGCCCTCTTCCAAAGCCCTTTTCTTCCAGCTTCAGTCATCCAGATGTGTTTCCCAAATTCTAACCTTTGCAGCGCTGAGCATGAGCACACTTAAATTACTTCTATCTGTCTGAGTTTTTTATAACGTCATCTTGAAAAGGGGGAAAAAGTACTTTATGTTTGCTCTTTAGGTTGAGAGTTTTCCTCAAAAAAAAAATCTATTTTGTCAATGGTATTGACATGTCTAATGTAATTGCACTGTAAAATAATCACTCCCTGATTCACTTCAGTGAATCATCTACCTTGAAGTTAAGTGTTTGACTGAGGCAGTTAGAATACATAGTTGCCCTTGAAACCTTCTGTTAATGAAAAATAAGTCATATGGAGAGGGAGAGTGAGAACTTAGGGCTGAACTGTTTGATAGTATAAAGTTGCTTCCTGTCATTAGTCACAGTAATCTCTTTCTTGAGATTAACTATTCTAATTTGTACACTCATTAATAGCTTAATGTTAGGTGAACTAATACAGGCCTCAGAGACCCAGATGAAAAATAATTTAATAAAATAATTTTAAATAATCCTAATCAATATTTAAACTTCAGAGTGTGAAGTGTAAGAACAATAGGAAGGAACAGAATGATAGTAGGAGAGAAGGCCTTGTCTTTTTTAACCTATCTGCATTATCTAGTCATTCTTTTAGGTCATTTAGTTTTGTAATATATTTACTGACAAAGTTTAAAATAGTATAAGATCCCCATAAGAGTCAGCCAAGATGGCTGTTAGTAGATGTGTTCCTGGCAAGTGACAGAGTTTAAACATACCTCCCTGAAAATTAACAAGGTTTAACATTCCATACTATTTAATGAAAAATTTAATCTAGGTTATTTTCCTCGTTTCAGTAGGGAAAAAGCTAGCAACTTGTTTCTCTCACACTCTTTAATCTATTAGGCTGATATTTTATTTGTTGTTGTTGTTGTTATGTATTATTGATGAGAGATTTTCTAAGTCCTGGTGTCTTTGTGAATTTAGCTGTAAAAACAACAAAACAGTAATAAATTAATTACCTGCTTAATAACAACAAAACATTGTGTAAATTCATTTTATTATTTCATTTGCTATATGATTGGAGGAGAAGACTTTTTAAAACCATCAGAATTGTAACAACTACTATATTTCTTATCGTGGTAGAAGGTGTATTAATTACATTATGGAGAGAAACTCAGCACAAAGCTAGCCAAAAAAAGAATCAAACATCAGTATTGAAAACAGTTACTCATGCAATATCTTGGGGAGAGCACTCCTAATATAAATGAATTGGGGCAGGCACAAAGAGGGGATTGTTTAGTTCTAGTCAATGGCCCTTGTTTTCTACTCTTCACTATCATGTTTCATCACTAATTGATACATTGCTAGGTGAAGCAGAGCTGAAGTTTGTATGCTGTTGTGTTATAAAGGCGGTATTGCTTCACAAATGACTATCCTTTTTCATATCCTGTTGACAACACACTGGAACTCTTTTCTGTCTTTGTTTTGCACCATTTCTGGTTCTGAAGTAGCTTCTAATTGTACGTTAGCTATCAATCATTTCAGCTCTGGATTTTATGGGAAAAGGATTTTCTCCAGATAGATTCAGCCAGTTATGAATTGGGGAAAAAGGTTGAAGTGTCTTATGATTTCTCATACATTGATTTTTGTTGTTGTTGTTGAAAATATATTCAGCTACTTTATTTTCCCCTACTGCACATTCCTATATTTCAGACTGTCATTGGCCTGCAGGCACCACAGGCCTGGCTGTTCCTGCCCAGCCTCCTTGAGACTCTCCTCAGACTGACCACAGCCCAGGACCAGTCCTCTGAACTGATTGGCCTCTGTACCTAGGGAGGTGCCTGATGCACCTTCCCCCCCACCCCTCACCTCCAGTCCCCACCCTGCTCCTGGCTGATTGGTGGAATGAGCCCAAGCCTCTGGGGAGCCACTGACAGTCAGTTCCTAGCCCCAGGGAGCCACCAGCCTGTTCTGCACCCTGAAGCAGTGTCTGATGAGATGTCATTCTGGTGCCTCTTACGTTGTCTGCACAAAGTGTCTTCATTACTGGATTGCAAACCCAATGAAGTGCATGACTCAATCAAAACAAGACTGTTATGCAAATCAGAGAGCTTATTGCCATGAATAAGCAATACATAGCCTCTGACTCTATGCTGCACTTTAGGTAGCTGCAATTCTAACTTTAACTAAGAAAAAACGGATAAATTATTTGCATTTTGTTTCAGATCGACACATCTAAATACTTCCTAATTCCACTTATACTTTTGAAACGTGGTGAGAAAAAAAAAAAAACAATTTAAATAATGAAGCATGTATTTGCTTGTTTACAGTCATATTTTCATCCAGTTATATGTATGGTCTCCCATAGAAAATGTCATCTATTTATTTATTAATTTATTTTAAAATCTTAACAGAAAATCTCAAAGCAGCTGTATTCATGATCCATTTTTTCCTTGGGAAAGCTGTCCAGAATGTGTCACTTCTGTATATTGGGTAGGCATCTCTGGGACCCACCCTTGAATTTCAGTAGAAGTGTGATACAAAGAGTAGAAGAAGGAATGAGTGGTCTCAATATCAATGACAGAGATTAGTGGACGTTTCCCTTAGAACTTCCCTTATTGGTGCAACAGGCAGCAGAGCTCACCAAAAATACTGCTTCTCCATATACACATCTTCTGATCTCTCCTCACACCATTTTCACCTTTAGTCCACCTTCAGTCCAGCATGGAACTTCATTAGTGTATCAACAGATGAAGTTACTACCAAATTTCTTAGGGAAAGTATGAATCTGCAGTTACTGTTAGTCACTTTGTGCTATCTCTGAGGTGGAAGTAAAGGCTGTACACAGTGCTGGAGTGTGATATTGTCTACAATGTTTTAGGTAAGTATATAGAAAGGAAATCAGGAATACCCTTTTCTTCAATGTCTCATTTTGCCACATTTGGATGTTTATGTAGCTGCAAACTGTCATGAAATGAAATTTTGTTTGCCTTGAAATAAATATATAAAATAAACTACAGGTGTTATTAACCTTCCTGCTCAAGGGCATAGCTTGAGATTCAGGAATTTCTTCTTTAGACAGACAATTCTATATCTCTGCTTTGGATAAAAGCGTTTCTCTGTGAAATGTCTTGTCCAGACAATTGGTCTGCCACAGAACAGCAAACAGTGACATAAATAAGGTTACATTTGCAATGTGTACATAGTCTAAAGTCTGTTTGCATGCTAGAATTTTCTACTTAGCCCTGCAATTACTTCTGGAGATAAGAATTTAAAGAATATTTCTGTAGGACTTGACTGCTTCTTAATAAAATAGACACATAGTGGATCAAAATTATGCATAGAACATAAAAGTCTCACTTATGGGTATTTTTCTTCTCTACTCCTGAAATGCAGTGAAAGAAGCTTGGCTTTATAACTCCAATCACCTGAATAAGATTCTATAGGCTTAAAATGGATACTGTAACAAAGAACAGGTACAATGTTATTACAACATGTAGCTCTAGTATTAACATGTAAGACACAAAACTAAAGAACTTTGAGGCACCATCTTTCCTGTAATTATCCAGTGATGTCCTACTCAGAAGTCATTGTTTTCTCTTTAATTTTGTAGATGAAAACATAAGTCATAAGTAGGGAGTACCTACTCTTTTATATTTTTTTTCCTGTTGAGAGTGAAATAGTTCTACCTTATAAATGCATCCTTAATCTACTACCAATTTTGATTGCTACCATACTGCAATCACTATAGCTGCTGCATCATAGTGTCAAGTATGATATTTGGATAAGAGAAGACATATTTCAGAAATTCCTTTTTTAGTAGTTAAGTTCTACTTAAGAGTTATTATTAAGTAAAAATCTTATGGAGAGTTCTTGTGATTATCATTCTGTTAATAAGATAGCCTTCTTATGTTAAGATTATATTAGTAGCATTCGTATAGCAGCTCTGCATCTGTTATGCAGTTGTGCAGAAGAATAACAGGGAAATACTTGATAGTGTGTTATTCTGACAGTAACTATCAAATGATGGTTGCATCCAGCTTTTTACCTATTTTACAGTTAATTCTCAAAATCTGATAATTTATTTTAGGAACCTATAAGCAAACCTGTGAACCTGTGACCCCAATAGGCATGAATAGAACAAGAAAGTTATAATTTCAAGAATATTTAACTACATTTAAATGAATCAAATAGTTCAATAATGACAGTTTTCTCCTATATCATAAGAAACTAAATGCCATTCATAAAATAACCATTCAACTGGAAAATATACACAGATGAGCATTTTCTGCAGTGCTGTCATAATGTGTAGCATGACCATAATTCTTACTGTTCAGCACTTTAATGACTTTATCCTACATAGTTTCTCATACTCATACATAATAGCTAAGTACCCCATGGTGAAAATATAAACTGAGTAGCCATGTGCCCACAGTCTTCTTGCAAACTGAGCAGGTTTTTGGTTGGCTCTAGCAGGTTTGGGGAAATGACCATTTCAGACAGGACACAGTGAAGCAGAAAACGGGCAGATGTTGTAAGTTGCATAATCAGTACAAAGAAAACTCATCTGCCATTTATAGTACATGAGATTAACTGATGGGATACCGACTGATTCAGGCTAATTTAATGACAACCTCTAACCATCTGGCTAGAAAGCTGTATTTTACAAAGGCCTAATGTTGACCCACATAAGCTAGTCTAAAAAACATTTGGTGAGTTTAATAATGGATTATACATCAAAGCAAGAACTCATTACTGTTATAAATCATGAAATATTTATTTTTAATCTGACAGTTCTACTACTGTTAAACAGTAAGAGATTACACTGTGAAGCTGTATGTATAATAAATGACTGACTACTTTTCTGCTGTGCTAGTAAATGCAAAGCTTTCCAAGCCTGATGCTTTCCATTGCTTACAGTGTGAAACTGGGGGATATAGAACTTCCCTTTTCTTCAATGGCTTCTCCAGCACCAGAACTTTCTTTGCTCTTTGGACTTAACTTATAATTTTGCAGTATTATTCACCATAACTGATGAATTCAAATGATTTGTTAGTTTCTTTGTATTTAGCTTGATTTCCCAAATAGTCAGCATTCTGGAACCCAAACTATACCCATATGCTTTTGCCTGAAAAGTCTTTGTGGAATGTAATTGAAGAAGGAAACTGGGAAATAAATATTAAGTAATTCGGGGTATAATTTTGCTGACAAGATCCAGCTTATTGGTGATGGTTTGTGACATGTAAAGGACCCAGCCTGATTCTCAAAGCTCAGAGCTGGCAGTTAGAAAATGTACTTCATCAACTTGATTCAAAGGTAGCGAATGAATAACCATTCGACTTCATCAATGTAATTTTTATGGATTCATTGTTGTAAACAAATACACATATTAAAATATTTTGTTGAAATATGACAACGGCAAGTGTTTTTCAGCCAGTCTATATTATTTTTTGAAGACATGTTCCCCGTTGTATAAATGCATAGTAATGTACTCTTATTAATTTTTTTTTTTTTCTTTTATTTTTTTTGTAATAATGTTTCAACACAATTTATGTGTAATAATATATGCAAATTGATGAAAATGCTATAGCACATCCTGTTCAAAGCATCAGAGATCTGGGAATGGAGGAAACTGCTGAGAAATCAGAAGAGTACGTTTCCACATAACTTTACACAGACATGAGAGGTACTGTCAAATTCTTTGAAGCATAAAGGTAAATTATGTTATTTGCACCAAAATGCTATGTGCATGATACTGCATATATTGATCTGTATACTATTGCTTCACTAAAATCTATGGACAAGCATATAACTTCCCTGTGAAGCAGTTGCAAGTAGTAGTACCTAGTCAGATCTCAGAAAACATCAGATTTCTATTCTATTGGAAAATTCCATTAGTTGTCCTATTCAGTTAAGATTATTTGATGTATCTGACAGTCTGGAAATGTAAAAAAAAGTAAGACAACTTCACAGACATTCAAGGATAATCCTTACTGGTTTCATGTAGGTTTTAATGCAAAAAGTTTCATTTGAAAGAGGGTCTTGTGTACAGAAACCAACAAACGAACCCCGAAAAAGTTTCCTAGAATAACAACAAAGTAAAAGCAGGCTCTTCTATGAATGATATTGACTATATTACCAGAGTATTCATCTCATAAATAAGCCTCAGTGTTGTGTAACTGTCTTCAGATGTGGTGTCAAAGATGTAGGCTGTTCAGGAGGGACAGGCAAGACAGGCTAGGTGGAGATGTCTCACTACGCATACAGGATACGTTTGATTGTGCAGCTGTTACAGTTAGTAATAACATGGTTGAGAGTTTCTGTGTGAGGATTAGGGAGATGGAAAACAAAGAAGATGTTGTAGTGTGTGTGTGGTAAACTGACCCACTATTTTAAAATGTCTTTTTAAGCCAGCTAAAAAGAGCTACACCAATTGCCCAACTAAGATGAAAGCACTGATGAGTTACTCTATAGGTAAACAGGAGAAATCTCTGGATGAGTAGCTGTTGTCCTTATGGGAAGTTTCAGCCTCCCAGACATCCACTGGGAATATCATACTGCTGTTGCAAGCAGGTTTTGGAAATTCTTGAAGTTGATAGGAGATAACTTCCAGTCACAGATACTCAGTGAGCCAACCAGGAAACAGGCCCTTAAAGACTTGGTATTTGTGAACAGAGAAAGATTTGGGTGGCATGTCACAGTAGGTGGCTATCTTGGCCACAGTGATCGTGAAATGCTTCAGTGTAATGAGACAAAAAGGACAGCAGAGTTGGTACCCTAGACCTCAGGAGAGCAAACTTAAAGCTGTTCAGGAAGCTATTTAGCAGGCTACCCCAGGAATCTGCTTTTGAGAACTTAGGAGTCCACAAGTGCTGGTCAGTCTTATGAAAACACCTTTTAGAAACGTAGGAGCAGGCTATTGCACTGTGTCAGAAGTCAAGCAAGCAGGACAGAAGTCGGGCTTGGCTGAGCAGGGAGCTCCTCAGAATCACAGAATTTCCATGTGTCCTGGTTTGGACATGGCAGGGTTAATCTGGTGCAACTATTCTATACCATGCTGACATCCTGCCCTGGGCCCAGTTCCAGTGGGTGGAGGGACAACTCACAGTCTGCAATCGGTCATCTCGGGAGAGTCTCTTTGTTTGTACGGTATCATTTATTTGTAGATTTATTTCTTACTGTTTGTTAGTGCTGTTATTACTGCGACTGTCTTCTTATGTGTCACTGTACTAAATCCTCCTTATCTCAACTTAAAAAGGCATTTTGAAACTCTTTTCTGTCCGCCGTGAGGTGGGGGGGGTAGTAGCGACCGCGTGGTAGCCAAGTAGCCCAGAGTGCTTGCAAACGCCGAGCCCTGCTGCTAAACCAGGACATCATGGTTGGAAAAGACCTTCAAGATCAACAAGTCCAACCATTATCTATCTCTACCAGACTGACTTCTACACAATACCTTTGAGCACCCTATCTAGATGGCTTTTAAATACATCCAGAGATGGCAACTCAATCACCTCCCTAGGCAGCCTGTTCTAGTCTTTGATAATGCTTTCAGTGTAGAAGTTTTTTCTAATGTCTAACCTAAACCTCCCCTGGCATAGCTTGATGCCACTTCCTCTTGTCCTGTCAGTTGCAGCTCATAAAAAGAGATCAACACCCACCTCTCTGCAACCTCCTTTCTGGTAGTTGTAGAGAGCAATAAGATCTCCCCTCAGCCTCCTCTTCTTCAGGCTAAAGAATCCCAAGTGCCTCATGGAGCTCAAGATGAAAAAGAAGTTGTATGATCTCTGGAAGCAAGGTCAGGCTTCACAGGAAGATTACAGAGCTGTGCTTTGTATATGCAAGGAGAAGACAAAAAAGACCAAAGCTTAATTAGAGTTGAAACTGGTCAGTGTTGTGTCGGATAGTAAGAAGGGCTTTTTAAAGTATGTTAATAGCAAAAAGAGGTCTAAAGGAAACCTTGCACTTATAATTCTTGAAGATAATAATCTGACTGATAAATGAAGAAAAAGTGGAAGCATTAAATGCATTTTTTCCTTCAGTCTTTAATAATACTGAAGGATCTTGATCTCTCCAGTCCCCTGAGCCAGAGGACCATGACTGTGGGAACAGTGACTTTCCATTTGTGGACACTGAAATTGTAAGGGACCAGCTGTATCAGCTGAATGTTCACAAGTCTATGGGGCCTGATGTGATTCATCCCATCGTACTGAAGGAACTAGTAGATACTATGGCAAGATACCTCTCAATCATTTACCAAAGGTCTTAGAAGTCTGAAAAGGTCCTTGCTGACTGAAATTAGCCAATGATGTTTCAATTTACAAAAAAGGTGTGAGGGAAGACCCAGGAAACTACAGATCTATAACCTATTCCTGGAAAAATTATGGAGAAGATTATACTGAGTACAATCGAAAGGCATTTAAAGAATAACGCAATCATCAGACATAGTCAACATGGGTTCACAAAGCGAAAGTCCTGTTTAACTAACTTGATATCCTTCATAAGGTCACCCACCAAGTGGATGAAAGAAAGGCAACAGATGTAGTTTTTCTGCATTTTAGTGAGGCCTTTGATACTGTTCCTCACAGCATCCTTTTGGACAAGTTGTCCAGCTGTGGGATGAGCATATTCACAGTGTGCTGGGTGAAAAACTGTCTGAAGGACAGGGCTCAAGGGTTGTAATGAATGGGGCTTCAATTCCAGAGTCAGTTCTGTTCAATACATTTATCAATGATCTGGGTGCAGAAGTTGAATGCACTATTAACAAGTTTGCTGATGATGCCAAACTGGGAGGTGCTGTTGACTCCCTTGGGGAACAAGAGGCATTGCAGAGGGATCTAGATAGGTTGGAGTGTTAAGAAGTGATTAATCGGATTAAATTTAAAAAGTCCAAATTCTCGATTCTGTACCGAGGATTGTCCCACTTTATTCAGCATCGGTGCAGCCTCACTTTGAGTTCTGTGTGCAGTTCTAGACCCTATAAGAAGGATTTGGAGGTCCTTGAGTACGTCCAGAGGAAGGCAACAGCGCTGATAAAAGTGCTAGAAGGCATGTCCTATGAGGAGAGGCTAAGGACAAGAATCTGTGTTTTTCTAGTTTGGAGAAAAAGAGTCTGAGGAGTGGCCTCAGCACTCTCTACAGCTTCCTAAGGAAAGGAAGTGGTGAGTAAGGTGCTGATCCCTCCTCCCTCATATCCAGTGAGTGATAGGACATATGGAAATAATTCAAAGCTGCACCAGTTCAGACTGGACATTATGAAACACTTCTTTACCGAGAGGGATGTCAAACTCTGTAACAGGCTTCCTAGACAGGTAGTCCATGCCCAGAGCCTATCAGTGTTTAAAAGGCATTTGAAGAACGCCCTTTAAATTTCAGTCAGCCCTGAACTGGTCAGGCAGCTGGACCAGATGATCGTTGTAGGACTCTTCCAAAAGAAATATTCTGTTCTGTTCTATTCTATTCTATTGATAGTAAAATATCAAAGAAAGACTACATTCTATCAATTTGTTCATTATCTATAAAATTTCCATTAAGTTGCATGAGATAAAACGTTATGTAAGGTTTAAGATACAATAGGACGATGTTAAGATATACACAGCCATTTTAGAGTTAAAATCATACAATTATTCTGCTCAGAAAATCTGTTTATCTACATGGATTAATTCTTCTGACCTCCACAATCTCCCCGTGAAAACTGTACACACACAACACAGAAATGATTTCCTTCAGCAGAAATGAATTGGTTAGAGGAGAGAAAATGCCACATACATCATTTGAGAATCTGCACTTTCCTTTTATGAAAAGAAATATTCTAAGGAAAATCCAAACCACAGTTCTGGTCTCAGATCTATACAACTCTTCTCTAATGAAAGTAACCTGACTCAGTGGGAAACTCCGGTACTTTCAACAGTTTGAAACTAGCAATTCCTCTGTTATCTTCAGAGCATGAAGTAGTCCAAACAATAGTCAAGAAACTGCTATTCAGCATTTAGTTGTATTACTAGTTTTCTTTCACAGTTCTTTCTTCTTTGCAAATATTATAGATGCTTAATTTCAAGCTTAAAGCCAAAATGAAGAAAGTAGGTTACATTAGGAATGCAATGTTTCTCTACATTTCAGCTTTTTTGTTGTTGTTGATTTTGTTTTAAGCAGCAAAAGATAGAAGGCCTACTGTTCTCTAGCCAGAGTATCTGTCTCTTCTTTTCCCCCCACGATATTTTTTTCCAAGTGCTTCTTTTATGGTTTTGGTACTAAGTTTTCACACTGTGTGTCACATATTTCACTGTTACAGTTTCTGTCTCACCTTCTTTTTCTCTCTTTCTCAGGGCAAACTTTACTTGCATGAGTGACCTGAAAACTACTTCTTGGAAGAATTACATCTGGTAAGATAAAATTATGAATGTAAATGGCATGTGTGAATGGGACAGTAAAATCTGTCTGAGAGGGTGTTTGCCCCAAACTGATAATGCCACCAAGAGAGCCAGCCATCAAATGGATGAAAAAATAAATTTCACTTCTTGCATATTGAAGGGAAAAAAAAATTTACCAGTGTGTCTGTCATTCCTCAGCTTCACAGACAGTTTGACTAAAGGAAAAATATCAAGATTCCTTTTAGCAATCAGAAAATCAAGAAGTGAATGAACTTCTGCATAAATCGATAATCTGATGCTGAAGGCAAACTCACATACAAATGGAAGACATTGCCTGTGTTAGGGTGTTGTCTTCTGTATTTCTGTCTGCCTTGACAGAGACTATTTAATTTTATTTTATTTTTAAGACCCACATTATATACCATTATCAGAGGGGAACTCTGATTAAACCCAAGTGTAAAAAACCAAGTATCTCCCTCTGTATTCCAATGTTTATGCAATTAGTTCACACTATATGATTGACAGAATAAACTGCCATTTTCAGAGATCCCATTCCTCATTTCACCTGACACAGGGTCTGATGGCTGCTCTTTTGTGATATTAGGGAATCGCATAAGTCTTGAAAGAGACCTTTGGAGATCATCTAGTCCAACTCCCCTGTCAAAGCAGGCTCACCTGGATCAACTTGCACAGGATCATGTCCAGCTGGTTTTTCAATAGCTCCAGAGAAGGAGACTCCACAACCTCTCTGGACAGCCTGTTCCACTGTTCTGTCATCCTCAAAGGAAAGAAGTTTTTCCTTATGTTTAGGTTGTACTTCCTGTGTTCCAGATTGTGGCTGTTGCTCCTTGTCCTGCTACTGGGCACCACTGGAAAGAGTTTGGCCCCATCCTCCTGACACCCACTCTGCAGGTATTTACACCCACCCTGCAGATATTTATAAACATTGATAATACCCCCTCTCAGTCTTTTCTTCTCCAGACTAAACGGACACATGTCTCTCAGCCTTTCCTCATAAGAGAGATACTCCGGTCCCCTAATCATCTTTGTAACCACCTGTTGGACTCTCTCTAGTAGTTCCCTGTCTCTCTTGAACTGAAGAGCCCATAGCTGGACACAGTATTCCAGATGTGGCCTCACTAGGGCAGAGTAGAGGAGGAGAACTTCCTTCTACCTACTGGCCACACTCTTCTTAATGCACCCCAAGATACCTTTGGCCTTCTTGGCCACAAGAACACACTGCTGGCTCATGGTTAACCTGTTGTCCACCAAGACTCCCAGGTCTTTCCCTGTTGAGCTCCTTTCCAGCAGGTAAACCCCTAACCTGTACTGGTATATGGGGTTATTCATCTCCAGGTGTAGGACTCTATACTTGCCCTTGTTGAACTTCATTAGTTTCCCCTCCACCCAACTCTGCAGCCTGTCCATGTCTCACTGAATGTCAGCACAGCTTTCTTGTGTGCTAGCCACTCCTCCCAGTTTTGTATCATCATTTTTGTACATAGATGTACATATTTTCACACATATATGTATACAAAGTACATAATTGCAGTGCAGAACGAAATGAGCAAGAGTTTTGAAAGCAAACAGGGGAGTATACAAGTGCCTATATATATTAAGGACATATTTCTCTGGTGGTTTTGGTTTATAAGCCAATTAACCTTTGAAAGAAAAACATTTTTTGTAATTAAAGAAATCAATGGCTTGACAACTTAGACTAGAAGTGTAAGCATGATAAATAACTTGAGAATTTTACCCATGAGCTTCATGCATGAGTTCCACTCAAACAGTGTTTCTATATTTATTAATAGTTATCCATCTGCATCTTTAATTTTGTAGTTGATCTTAACAGCAAAATAATTTTTCTCATTGGTCAGTAACCACTGAGTGTTACTTAATAGAGTCATTCAGGCTGCCATAGTTATTTTTGCATATTTCAGAACGGTTCTTATGGAGTTCTTTTGAGATCTATTTTATATCAGAAATAGTCTGCACTCTGAACATTGGTCATAAATTACAGCACATGCAAGTGCACTTACTATCTATGGGCACCTTATCTGCTTTTCATTTCTTCATTGCTTGAAATTCTATCTGTAATGACAGAAAAATGCTCTATGTTGGTGGCGCTCTGTCTGTTGTCAGTGTAGACAGACTGCTGACACCCTGCCCTCTGACACCCTGTCCCCCTGACTAACATTGGCTGTGTAGGCATTATGTGCCCACATTATCCATGTTAGGTATGTTTCTCGCAAATTACACTACTCTTTGTGGAGTAAAGGGGTGGTGGGACTCTTATCCACATTGAAAAGGCATTTGCATAATTGACTGTTGCTGTGAGGTGACTCAGACATCAAGTGTTCCTGGTAGTCTGATGTAGTCAGAACATCATTTATGACCCTGTCTTTGCTATCAATGATTGAGTGAGTTGCCATATGGACTCACTGTTGTTCATCTTTCTTACTACCTCAATTAAGTTTGGTTTAAAAAATGTTGTCAGACTCCACTAATGTTCACATCACATGTGTTTACTCTCTTCCTGGACAGAAAGGAGAAGTGATCTGATATACTTCCCTCTTTCTCCTCTACCATAGCCAATCCTGCATGTTTGGCAAAGTCATGGACAGCCAAAAATCATCAGCACAGTTACAATTTATAAGAAAAGATGATACTAAAAATAAAATTAAAAAAAAATAATAAAAAAGTAAATTACTGAGTTTTTCTACTAGAAAAAATACAGTATTTATTGGAATACTCTATGCGTTGTATTCGTTTGACAGAATCACAGAATTGCCTAGATTGGAAAAGACCTTTACAATCGTCGAGTCCAATCATTACCCTCACCCTGACAAGTCCTTGACTAAACCATAACCCTAAGCACTATGTCTATACATCTTATAAATACCTTCAGGGATGGGGACTCCACCACTGCCCTGAGCAATGTGTTCCAATGCCTGATAATCCTTTTAGTAAATAAATTCTACCTAATTTTAGGGCTTGGTCTCTAGACCCCTCACCAGCTTCGTTGACTTTTGCTAGACATGCTCCAGCCCCACAATGTCCTTCGTGGAGCAAGGGGGCCAAAACTGAATCCAGGATTTGACGTGTGGCCTCCATAGTGCTGAAGCCAGGTGGATTATCCTTGTCCTAGTCCTGCTGGTCACACTGTTCCAGATACAGGCCAGGATCCTCTTGGCCTTCTTTGCCACCTGGGCACACTGCTGGCTCATGTTCAGCTGGCTATCAATCAATACCCCC
>JAVSBS010002444.1:96347-107859 GCA_033124195.1 Coracias cyanogaster | reverse complement strand
TAGAGAGATGCTAGGAGAAAGGTTGGACTTGATGACCCTGGAGGTCCTTTCTAACCATAATGATTCTGTGATTCTGTAATATCAGGAAGTGTGTTAGAGTGATTGGATATTTCGTACCTGGTCGATGCAGGGTAGCTGGACAGCCTGAAATTAGCCAGCAGCAAGTGCAATCAAATACCAGTTAAGTTACTGTCAGCATCAGGAAGTGGATGTTCAGCAGGTTTGCTGTGCTGTGAGAAAACAACAGCTTGGAAGGTGAGATGAAGCTGAGTATCAAAGGTTAATACAGTCCGGCATTGGAACTGGAAGCCTTGAAGAGTGTTTTTGAGTTAATGTGGCTTTGAAGTAATTTCATTGTATTCCTATTTTTTCCCTGCTGTAAGCAATGAGAAGATCTACTGTTTCAGCCACACTAAGCCGGGGAGGGAAGCTGCAAGCAAAACAGGAGTTGAAAAGCATCTGAAGAAATACCAGAACTTACTCTGTTTATTAGTTGTAGATTACTGCCTTGGTAAGGGGGAGTGGGAAAAGGCAACTTATGAAAGGGAGGCAGGGTAAGCATGTGAAATAGAGATAGGTTTAAAAAAAAATAATTGCATGATGACTGCAAACTGTTGTGGTGCTACTTAAGAATTCTTGCAAAATAACACTGGAGACTTCTGATTGTGTGTCCTTCTGTCTGTACATCCCATCCCAGCAGTGCTGCTCTGCTCTGAGAGCAAGCACATAGCAGTGTCGCATTTGTGCTGCTGGTGTAGAACTGCAAGTTGTGAAGGTGGATAATTAAGAGAACAATGAAGCAGGTAGCCACTTGAGGTACGCCATGGAGGATAAGCAATGTGGATTTATAATCGAAAGGTCCTTCGAGGAAACCCCATTTATTTTACAAAAAAACCCCACCAGCTCTAAAGCAGGTGATTAAAGAGAAAGAAATATGTGTTGCTTTGCAGCTTAGTCGTTGCAGTAGTGCTTCCAAGCTGCTCAAGGTGATGAAATCCTAGTGTTATGGAAGAATTTGAGTAAACAAAGACTCTCCTGTGCAACCGTTGAAAAATAACGGGGTGCTGAGTGTGAACAGATGATGCTTGTAATGTGATGCACAAATAGGCTTAAGAGGAATGGGGAAAATGCAGCTTGTAAACCGCCTCCTTAAGGAATTAGTTGATGAGAGTATACAGGATGTGGCTTTAACTCAGTGCTGTAAAATCTACATAGAATTTAAACCCCTGACTGTAATTACAGATAGGAAGGACAAAAAAAAAAAAGGGGATTTTTTTAATTAGAAAAGTAGTCCATGTAGTGTGATTTTTTTTTTTTTTTCCCCCTGACTTGGTCAGTGATAAAGGAAGAGCTTTTGTGAAACTGGTGAGAGCAAAATGTTGCAGTTTTGCAGAGGAAAGTGTTGCAGTACATTAGTGACTGACTATGGTGGAGCTGTTGTGGGGGTGTGTCTGTCAAGGCCTAGGCATCAATGTTGTGGGCATGCCCAGGGCCTCCACAGACACATTCTTTGATCCTGGGATGGTTTTTATTTGTGTCAGCTTTGAAATGTAATCGCACATGCTTCTTGGCTGATGTTTTTGACGAGCTTTCTCAGTTCATGAAGAGCTTGTAATATATGCATGGGTTTCTGGAAAGCTTTGCAAGCCTGCAGCAATGTGAGAGCGGTACTTTTTTAGGGATTTGCAAGCAGGACATGATATAAATCCAGAGGTACAACAGGTCCCATCCCTGGGTTAATAAACCAGTTGAGCTGGATGCTGCTATTAGTTTGATGTACCTATGTGTAACGTATTTCTGGCTGAAAGGAAATTCTTTTGGGATGCTAGCAAACGTAATTTAAAAGCTTTCTCATTTAGGAAATTTTATTTCATATATGAAACAGAGTAGCATGACTAGTCTGACTGCATAATGACTCTGCCTTTTGGATAGCAGGGCCTGATTCTGTTACACGCTATCTCTGTGTGGAAGGAGATGACTTGAGACTTTCCCTTGACATCTCACTTCTCTCATGAGGATGAGGAAAAACTGTCTTAGTTTTTTCTGGAGACCATAACCCTAGTGGAGTTGTTCTAATTACAGCTGGTAAAAATCACACTTTCCTGAACAACCAAGTACGTTGTGGCTGGTTGTGTTGTAATGTTACAGGGTGTGTAACGTCAAGGCCCAGGAGTAGGGAAATGCAGGAAGTGAATGTTTGTATTGTGGTCTTTGTGTGTCTGCTCCTTCAGAAATGAATCACTTTCTTTTTTTATCGGCGCTCAAGGTATTGCTGTAAAGGTGGAAGGCTTTTCAGGGTCAGCAGTGAGTTACTGATTTGCAGTTGGCTATCTCTTGGGTTTGTACCAGATTACAGAGTTTTTTTTTTTTAATTTATTTTTTAATCTTTATTCCTAGTGACATCAGTATTCTGGCAGTAACAGGGACTAATTCCAGGCTTTTTTCCAGACTGGTGTCTTTGATCAGCTAATCGCCTTGATAGAACAGAAGCATTCCCAGCAGAACAGACGGTACTCAGGATTCTTCCAGTTATTCACATTTTTATGTATAGTTCATGCTAGCAAGAATTTGGGCTAAGCTCCTTTGAAAGGCATCATGTGAACCCTGTGTTTTGAAAGGGTGACTAAAATGAGGTGATGTGTAAGAACGAAAGAATGTCAAAATTCTTAGCAACCAGGAAGGTACCTGGCAAAAGAGAAGACAATGACAAAGGGGTCCTATTTTTATTTAAGTTCAACAGCTTCTTCAGAAAGAAATACAGAAATGTGGGACTGCAGTGCATGTCTTTCCTCCCCACCACATTGCTTCTCTCTTTCTTTAAGCAGTAGATCGGTAGAGAGTCCATCTTATGTGCATCCTTGGTATAAGAGTAGTTTGCATCACTGTCTATATATTCCCTCCATTTCTCTAGGTCATCTTTAAATTTGTTTATTGTTTTATCTTTTTTATAGGAATAATCATGCAGATTGCACAGCTACCGTGTTCGCAAATTCTACTTTTCTGTGGGCTGCTTTTTTTTATCCCCCCTTGAAGAGATCAGTGTTGGCTCATCTCTGTTTTGACGAAAGACATACCACTCTAACAAATAGTATTCTTTCATGGCTGAGCTGAGGTTTCAGGAATGACCTTTGTGTAGGCCATTGCCTTACTTGTCAGCTTCTTGTAGCAGTCCTCTTACAGCACTCTTTAACTGAGCCCTCAGGCGAGAGAAGGGCTTGGTTCTTTTGCTTGTTAGGAGTGTGTGGCTTAAGAGCAGGCTGTGTGAAGCAGGTTGGTCTCAATTCCACTCTTAAGTGCAGAGAATTCCATGGGGCATAATTTGCATGTGGCATCCTGGTGGAAATTTTTACTTTGGCGACTGAATATGATTATCTGCTAAGTCTCCTGTCTGAAAAGGAGACCTTCCAGTGTGAAGTTCAGGATGCATCAGTGAGATGGTGAATCTTGAGTCCTTCTTGCCATACTGAGAATCTGCAGTGGGCAAATAGAAGACCTCATTCTTGGGCTCTTTAAGGACTATGTGTAATTTGAAATTTGAAAAGAAAAAATACTAACCTTCCTTCTCAAGATCTTCAGGTATAGTCTACAGCAACATAACATGCTGTCAAAAGCTGTTGTACACTTAAGACCTCCGTAGCAGTAGCTCCGGAAGATCAGTATTTTGGAGGAGAGTAGTAAGAAAGCTAAACAATGGTTGATTTAAAAAATTTTTCTTTTCCTGCATTTTTTTTTTTCCTAACCCAGCAGAAACATATGGGCTTGTGCTGACTCTTTGCCATGTTGCCCATAATGAATGAGTCACAAATGAATTACCACAGTTTTCTGCGTACTCTGGATTGGTTTTTCTTGCGTTCTTTAATGTTAACATAGTGGTTGTAGCACAATGTATTCCTGTTTCCAAAATTATGTTCTTAACTAATGGAAAAATGTGAGAAGCCTTGAATTTTTGCTGGGTCTCACTGGAGCTAATAGTCTGAAAACCTTGAGACTTTTGGCAGTTTTTACTCTGCACTATTACTCTGCTACTTAATTTGGTAATTCAGTCATTGTATGGTACTTGATTGGTGTGGAGATGGGAGGACAGAAGGGTTTTGCTGCAGACTGTAAGGATTTAGTGGAAGTGGGTATATCATCAATAAGTCTTTGAGAGTCGAAGACCAAAGGAAAAGCTAGATGACTCCAGCAATCCTGCAGACTTGAGAGTGTTATCTTTCATCCAGTTACTTTGCCAGTGGACTACACTGCATCTGTGGTCAACCCTTTCTGCTGCTGTTGGTGGTAGTGCTGAATCAAACAGCATAGAGCAGTTGCCCTCAACAGAAGCGTTGCTCTTCATATAGCCTGTTTGTGGTTTTCCACCTTGTTTTGGAAAGTGTAAGTAAAGGAATGGTGTTCTAGAGCAACATTAAAAACATTGTTTTATTTAAAAATGTATGTTTAAGTACATTAAAGTGTCTTTTATTTTCCTCTGTGCATTCTGTTACATGCCGGTAATGAGCAGCACTATTCAGCACTGCTCAGGCCACACCTGGAGTCCTGTGTGCTGTTCTGGGCTCCTTAGTGCAAGAGAGACATAGACATACTGGAGAGTCCAGCAAAGGGCCACAAGGATGATGAAGGTCCTGAACCATCTCTCCTGTGAGTAGAGGCTGAGAGGCTGGGACAGTTCAGCCTGGAGAAGAGAAAGCTGAGGAGGATCTCATCAATGTGCATAAATAACTGAAGGAACGTGAGTGTGATGGAGCACTGGCACAGGTTGCCCAGGGGGATTGTGGTGTCTCCTTCCTTGGAGATCTTAAAAAGCTGTGTGGACATGGCCCTGGCCAGGTGGCTTTAGGTTGTCCTGCTTGAGCTGCGGTTTGCAGCACTTGATCTCCAGAGGCCCCTTCTAACAAACCTCAACTATCCTATGATAGTTCCCTGCCTTGGCAGCAGTAGCTAGTGGAATATCATAACCATTTCCAGAAATGTGAGAAGGATTTACCCCTGTATTTTCCTGAAAGGACTGCTTCATCCTGATTGTCATGCTGAAGGAGTTGGGGAAGATAATTTGTTCTGTATCCTTCTCTGTCAGCAAGACCTGTGACTTGTTCATGGAGTATACTGTAGGCTACTACTGATGTTGCAAGAGGAGGAAAACCTGGTATCAGCCACATCAGTCACCTGAAGTCTGCAGATCTTTCCCATAACTGCCTGCCCTGGAGCAATTAGAGCTGCTCTTGTCCAGCAGGCAGAGATTGTTTGAATGGCCTTGAGATTATTTGCCTCGTCTCTGCTTTTTACCTGGATTGGCAGTGAGAACTGAGGCCAAAGAAGAAATGTTTCAATGGAGTTTCATTGTGTCAAAACAGGCAGAAACTCTTCTGCTGGTTGAAGCAATTGATCTTTGAGATGTTTTGTCAGGAGCTGTAGGGATGTTGCAGCAGTGATTTGAGCTACAGAGCTACAGTCCAAGCTACAGACTTGTCTGACAAGTACTTTCTGTTTCTAATTGTACCTTTAACATACTCACTCCAAGAGTTTAAAAAGGGCTGTTAAGCATCAAAGATACTACTCTTAAGGATAGAGACTTAATCTTTGAATGAGTCACACAAATAGTGTGCTGCTATGCTAAGTGCTGAAGGAAAAACACTATTAATCCCGTTTGTAACATGCAATTGTGCCATGGAGCCTGTGGAAAAAGGTGTTTTCAAAAGTTCTGTCTTCAGAGAAACTCTGAGCCTCTCCTTCTAGGGTTCAGACTGCCCTTCCACCCTCTCCTAAAACTAATCAACAAACCTGTTACAACCCAGTGTACAAAAATTTAATTGGTACATGCCTGAGCAAGAAATGCAAAGCTAGTTGATGGGTATTCATAACCACTGTTGTGGTTGTGAATAAATAAATGCAGTCATTGTAAACCATCCCAGTTTTGAGTTCTTACATGTAGGCCTTCCAGAAAATAACACTTCACCTGGTGCACCAGGTGCTTTTTGAAAAGTTGTGTTGGTGAAGTCAGGGAATAATTAAGCATCAGAAACTAAACAGCAGTTAGGAACTTTCACAGACAGTTGACATGAGACAAACCGCTTGCCCTGAGAGTAAGAGTATTTTTTCCAAACCAGATCCATCCCTGACCTTTTGGTTCTGATTGTGTTGACTGACCGAGAAAGTACTTGTAGGAAACAAGGCTGAGAGCCAAAATCCACATTTTGCCTGGAAACCAAGTATCATGGATTCAATAGAGAGACAAACAAAGTGGTAAACTGCAAGTTTAAGCCATATCTGTTTCAAGGGTGTCGTTCTCTTTCACTCCATCCCATGAACAACTTGGTCACTTTTGTGCTTTCTGCCATGCATCTGTCTGCTCTGGGGAGCACAACTGAAACTGTCTGGACCTCCTTGACCTGTGTTTTGGTCTTGAAGAAGGAGCTAGGTGTATAAAAGTCTTACTGTTTCCTGTCAGTGTTGAGCTAACAGAATATTGTGTTTTCCAACGAACGTACAATAGTGCTATTGCAGTTTGCTCATAAAATTAAGGCGTTCTCATGAAGTCCTCAGCATTTAAAAATCTGTCCACTAAAGAAACTGAACTGTTAGACAATATTGTCCTTTTTTTGAACTTACACACCGTGATAGGATGCTTTTTGTTTATATGCCTGAACATGGATAAGATCTAGTAATAATTCATTGTTTATCTATTTTGATGCTTGAATGGTTGTCTTTAAATTACTGACTTTTAATATTTGTCAAGAGGGCAGTTGAACAGCGGGTTTTTTTTCCTCACTTAAATGAATCATCATGCTAGTTACCAAAAAGTCTCTTAATATGTATTACATTTTTATTTACAGTTCTATCAATATTTTAATAGTTGGACTAAGATTTTTTCCTAAATATCTAATTTTCCTTCAATCTAAGGAAACATTGTAAGGAGCAGTTGTATTGAGGCCAAGGAGAGTTGTGCTCTCTCTCTGGATGCCCTGGAGTAAGGCACTATGGGGCATAAACAGCTTTAGGAAATGGGAAATGCTTTCCCGTTTGTAAAAGAGGGTGACTTAATTCTTAGGTAAGAGAAAAGTGCAGTAAAATGTGTGGATATTGAGTGATGCAGGAGAAGGGGAAGGAAGAAAGGCATAAAATAGTTAAATCAACATATAAATTATTATTCTCTTCTGAAGATCAGTTTATTAATAATTTGTATTTCAATAGGTGGCTGAATCCCTTATTTATTACTGGCCATAAACGGAAGCTTGAAGAAGATGATATGTATAAAGTGTTGCCAGAAGATTCCTCAGAGAAGCTTGGAGAGGAATTGCAGTGGTAAGAAGAAAAATAATTGTTATCTTTCGTTGTATTTCTGCTGGTGAAGTTTAGAGTCGTATTCCTATTCTAAAATTAAAAGAGCTTGTTGTGAAGTTTAACAAGGTATACTGTTAAAAACGCTGAAGAGCTAAGTGTAATATTAAGAAATTGTTTACCATGGAAGCATTTTAATTTTTTCAAGTTACACATTATGAAAATGTGTTAGAGTATTTCAGTTATGTCATTAGTTTGACACTTTGTGGAACACTTGAAAAAATGTTTTCATCAACTGTTACCGCACTAATCCTTTATTAATGTGAGTCTTCTGGCCTGTGGTAGAATAGCTCTGAAAACTTTAAAAATTTCTCTCTATAAAAGTGGTGAAAAGTTTAGGGTTCTTTTTGGTTTTGTCCACAAACTGAATTAAGTGACAGCTGTGTACCCTTTATATATGTGTGTATGTATAAACATAAATGTTTATATATATATATGTGTGTGTATACAAATATGTTGAAAATACGCCACTCTGGTGAAGTGGATAAAATGCCTTGGACATCTAAGCTTGTGTCCAGAAGGTGTTTTTATTTTGTTATAAATACTCTTTCATGAACTATGTACCAATTCATGTTGTTCTGGACCCAGGAGGATCTTTTAAAAGTGAAGTATCTTCCAAGAGTAACGGTTCATGTAAATTATCTTGAACCTTGCAGTAGAGATAGTTATTTGAAGACAGAAATCTTTTGTTGAATATAGTTAGAGGAAGACATGTCTCCTAGTGAAAGGTGGCCTCTGTGTTAAGAAAGAATGGCCTTGCTATTTCTTGCCTTTACACTGAAGTTGGAGCACATCAACTTTCCTATTAGTTTGGTTGAGATGAGAGACTCCTCAAGAAGTTAAAATAATCCAGAAACAAAAGGTTATGATCAGGTCTTACATCACCCTGCTCTGGATGAGTTAATTGAAGAAAGAGTCAGTCATAAGATTATAAGTGTGCGGCTGGAGAGCTTTGCCAAATTCCATGGTTGTGTCTTGAAGCAGTTCAGGGAGTTTGCTGTGAAAGAAATGGACTCCTTCCAATGATTCTTACAGTAAAAGCATGTACTTTCCATGAGTCAGGAAATGGTAGAAAATACAGCATGCAAAAAAAAAAAAAAAAAAAAAGAGTGGTTTTTCATTCTTTAGTGTACTTGGCCAAGAAGCAGAGAATATAATTCATAAATAGCCACCTAAGGAAGTAGCCTTTTTTCTTGGGCCAACAAACCAACCCCACAGAATCTACACAGTTTCGATTCTGATTCTGAGGCATTTAGACAATAACATTATCCTCTTTTTTTATTACAGAGATTATAAAAATTAAAAAAATGTTGTCTTATCCTTACTCTGTACTTCAAACTTGTGTGTTTTGTTGCAAAACAATTTGGCTTTCACACCTCAGACTCATTTCAGCCCTCAACCTTGCAAGGTCAGAGGATCCGATAGAAAATATTTAACCTCCAGAAACAAGGGGCAGTGTCCTGTCTGACAGCAGTGTGCTTTAAGAAGTCTGCTGAGGTTCTGATACTTTCACGCTTGTTATCACTGCCTTTGATTTTAATGTGAACAGATTGTGTCCTACTTGTGGGCAGACGTGGTAATGCAAAGGTCTTTGCCGCTCTGCTGCTGTAATCCTTGCCTTCAGAGAGACGTGTGGAGTATTACGTGACAGAACTGCTGCTGACAGTTCCCTCTGCTCTTGTGCCATATCTGCTCACCCTCCCTGGAGTAGGTGGTGGGAAAAAGAAAGGGCCAGGCATGAGAAAGGGTTGTGCACAACAACCTTTCTGGGGAAGTGCAGGGCTTAGAGGAAGATCAGACACTTTGTCCTGCTTGTTTAGCCCATAGTCAGGAGATCAGATGATAAAATAGGCTCTTAACTAAGGTGAATTTCTGAACAGAGAGGAGGAGGAGGAAAGAGCTCCACATTGGCAAACATGTCAAAGATGATAGTCAACAGTGGTAAAGTGTATTATACGAGAGCAAATAGGCCTATAATACTAAGTGAATGAGAAAATATGACTGTTAACTTCCTTCTGTTGTTGTTGTATAAAAGCGATTGTGGCAATCTGGCTGTAAGTCTAAAAGTATTTTATTCCAGGTAATTGCTTTGTGATTTTACTCTGTCCTCCGGCATGTTTGCATTTTGTTTGTCAGGTATTGGGATAAAGAAGTGCAAAAAGCAAAAAAGAGAGGAAAAACACCGCACTTAACAAAAGCCATTATTCTTTGTTACTGGAAATCCTATTTAGTTTTTGGAATTTTCACAATGATTGAGGTAAGCGGTGTAAAATGTCACACAACACACTTCTTGGCTCACAGCAATGTGAAACTTAGCCTCTTAGGCTGCATTGATACATGCTGGTGACTTCATGGTGGGCTGTTGAGAGAACCTGTAGTGTTCATGTACTCTCAGAAAAATACAACAGAGCTGTAGGTCTGTAGAGATTGAAAAATTGTAACTGTGGGGTTATGGATCTGGAACAGAGGGCTGATTTCAGTGCAGTATTTTTGAGACATTACAAGCCATTGACTTGTTTTGTAAGGCTAAGCTGTATTTTATGTATCTGAGTAGGCTGCCCAACAGAAAAAGGGTTTTTTGCTACGTGTAAATAGCTGTAAAGGACACACTGTCATCTTTGAAAATGGAAATGTAATACATATTCCTGGAATTTTTGTAACATCAAAGTTTTTAGTGGTAATTGAGGGCGTTGTTTTGAAGATTCAGCTAAATTCTAATGTAGAACATATTTCTTTTGGATTATGTGTTGATAAAAAATGACATTTTAGAGCACAATAAAGACAAAATAATGTGAGATGTGACTTGCGGCCGTACTTGGCTCTTGTTTGCTGGGTTACAAGCTTGGATAGCATGGTATGATATGAAATTGTTAATACTTTTCCCCCTTCTTTTTCTTTCAGGAAACCCTCAAAATAATTCAGCCAATATTTCTGGGAAAAATTATTAATTATTTTGAAAACTATGATTCCTCAGATGAGGTTGCTTTGCATTTTGCATATTGCTACGCAGCTGCTCTGTCTGTGTGCACGCTTATTCTAGCTATAATGCACCACTTATACTTCTATCATGTACAGCGGGCTGGCATGAAGCTGAGGGTAGCTATGTGTCATATGATTTATCGCAAGGTAAGCAAACCTGTTTACAGATATATTTGATAGGTGTTTCATTAGGAGGTTTTAAAAATAAATCGTTTATGTTCATGCTTGCAATTCTGTTGAATTTACGCATTTGTAGAAATGTAGTGCATGCCAATGTGTATCAGATCTTAAATTATATATGCTTGTCCTCTCTGGAAATACAGTGACTGAATGACAGCTTCAGCCTTCCTAATGAAGGTGGTGAATTAAATAGCCATGAAGCCTGGGAGGAGGTGCTGCTCGTGCTGTGGGAGAAGGGTTGTGTGCTGGAGTGGTAAGAGGTCCTCAGCATACAGCAAGGGAGAGGCAGAGCTCCCAGGAGATGCTGCCAGATACTCAGCCCTGCAGCTTCATCCCCGGGGAGTACGTCACTCTTGGCTGTCACCATCTGCCTCAGCACTCAGTTGCCTGGGAATTGCTTCACTGTCCAATTTCCCCCACCCCCCTGTCCCCTGTTGTGATTAATGGTAGGATTTTATTCCAGCAGTGCTGTACTAGAACTAGTGAGTTGCCTCCTTTGTGGGTCAGAGGGGCTGCCCCCACCTCTTGGGGCATCCATCGGATTAGTTGAGGGATACATGATGGTGGTGATCCCTCCAAAATGTTGGGTGTACTTGGCATCTTCACCTTTAGTATCCCTCCTGCCTGGGGGGAAGAAAGAGAGGAGTGGGCAGAGGAGACATGGTTCAGAATCAAGCTGCATCCTTAAGGTAGGGTAGAGCTGTTTTTTAGTGTCAAGTAATGGTTTTACCGTGGAAGCAATGGAGCCCTTCGTTAAAGCTAATGAAGAGTGAGAAGGGATGTAAGTTCAGTAAGCTGTGGTTTCTTTGCTGTCTATGTGTCTTAACAAAGAAATAGCTGTCCTCAACTACAGATGGGAGCTGAGGCTGCTCTCAGCCTGAAAGTAGAACAAGAGAAGTTATGGATGTTACTCACAGGAAGTTGAGCGACATGCAGGATGAAACACTAACCTTGATATGCTCTGGGGAGCGAGCAAGCCAATTGTAGATGCCTGCTTCCCTCTTCTGACGCTGTAGGC
>JAVSBS010002444.1:81070-91435 GCA_033124195.1 Coracias cyanogaster | reverse complement strand
GGATTTTCTGTCCTCAGTTTGAAAATGTGCATACTGGATGGAGGTGGAGTACTGCTCTGAGAGCAGCTTCTGTCTGGTGAGGTTTTTTGCATTGTCTTTTACCATTGCTGATGTTTTTTGTAGTCACTAATGTGAAATTTCTGAATTCCTGCTTAGAGGCTTGAAGTGGTCTGTCTTCCAGACATGCTGAAAATATCTACTACTTGTGAGCTGTCCAGTATATTAAAAGAGTTGGGCTACTTCTGTAGCTACCTACCCTGCTGTAGATCTTGGCATAGAACTGTGTAACTCCTTGAGCTTCCAAGGATCTCCCGTGTTCTCGCTTCTAACTTTCTTTTTCTTGTGTAATTAATCATGCTGTACTTAAACCATGAGTTTATAAATGGCTATTGCATCTAAATGGAATATTTTGGTGTTCTTTACTGTGTACACACATGCTTAGTAGTGTTATGCATATGTGTTGCATTTTTATTCACAGAATCATAGAATGGTTTGGGTTGGAAGGGACCTCAAAGATCATCTAGTTCCAACCCCCCGGCCATGGCAGGGACACCTCCCACTAGACCAGATTGCTCAAGACCCTATCCAACCTGATGTTGAACAGTTCCAGGGGTGGAGCATCCACAACCTCCCTGGGCAGCGTGCTTCAGTGTCTCATCACCCTCATAGTCAAGAATTTCCTCCTAATTTCCAATCTAAATCTGCCCTCTTCTATTTTGAACCCATTACCTCTTGTCCTATCACTACAGGCCTTTGTAAAAAGTCCCTCCCCAGTCTTCTTGTAGGTCCCCTTCAGATACTGGAAGGTATGTGGTATTCAAGGTGAATGGGTTCCTTCTAGCTCTTTGGATAGGTAAAACTTTTTTTTTAGTGAGACACAGTTGTTTTCAAGTTGTATTTTAAGGCAGGTTTTCCAGAGGTATTGAGATGGGCATTGCCGTTGCATGGCTAGGTATGAAGAGAGAGCTGAGACTTACAAAATGAGACCAAGTTGTAGACTTCCTTGTATTTGTAACCACTGTGATAGTGTTCAGTTATTATGCTCATGTGGTGTTTCTCAAATAATGAGCTATTCAGTGTTCTCCATCAAATTAATAGGTTTTTTTAATGATAAAACTTGCTTGTAGAACACTTCCAATATATTCTCACATGTGCATTTTCACTGCACGTGTAATATGCATGCATAAGCATCAGGCTACTTCACTTCTGGGTTTTTTGACTTCTGAGTTCTTGAGGTTTTGAGCTTTGAGTCAATAGTTACAATACCTAGCACTTAACTGGTGCCTTATCTGTGGTGGTAAGCATTATTATCCCCATTTTACAGATGGGAAACTGAGGCACAAAGATTAAGGAGCTTGTCCAGGGTCAGACAACAAGGTGACAAAAATCTCTTCTTGAAGGTATGTATTTTAAAAGTTAATCAGTGGCACTGTAATGTTGTTTGGGTTTTCCCCCATTCATTAAGAGCCACGTGATTGGATGTAAGGCAAGGGAAAGAATTTAACCAGAAAAACTTTTGCTTGGCTACATGTGCACAGGTCTTTGTGAATAGAACGGTGCAGTGAATAGAAGGAGTTAATGGAAGATCTGATTCCAGCTCTGTAATGATGAGTGTGTTCACATGGCAATTGCTGGGAATCAGGAAATCAGCCTATGAAGAAGTAATTTAAGCATCAAAGCTTTTGCTAAAATCCAGGCACGCTCAGTGTGGCAGCTAATTTGTGCTATTATTCAGCACTGTACTTGTGACCCGGTCCTGTAAGCACGTAGATGCGGCCCAGCTTATGATGCAGGCGTTGGCTTCAGTGCCGTCGGAGTTTGCGGAAATGGCCTCAGTATCCTATGGAATGATATACACTGTATTACGCGGTATTGCTTTTACCTGCACAAGTACTGCAAGTTTGACAACATACACATGGCCTAATACATTATTTTAGAAATAGTTCGATTATCAGTCTGAAGACCATTTTGTATATATTTATTTACTAGAGCTCAACCCTCTCACTGCTTAGCCATGCAACTGTAATATTCTCATTTAAAGCCCTTTTAAGATAAAAATAACGTGGAACTGTTGTGCCAGACATGCTTAAACCCCATCAGCAAAAAGGGACTCTGTAGCTTCTTTAATTTAGCATGGTTACTGGTGTCATAGAGGGGACTTCTTAGACACTTTAAGAATTTTCAAGTCCTTACCTAATGCACTCTTAAGCAAGCTATGTGAGAGTGTGTTTCCCAGTTGTCCTCATCTGCGTGGACTCTGAGTATTTTTAAAACTGGGGACACATCTTCCTCTGCTGTTCATTGCAATCAGTACACTGGAAGTCTGGGTACTTTAAACTGTTATATACTGAGACTGTGGCTTCTGGTATGTATGTGCAAAATATGCTTTTTGCAACGCAGAGGTGTGTAATTTAAACAAACCAAAATACCTCCCTGACATACCCACATGAACATTTTAAAACAATTTGGAAGAGGTTGGTTACTATGATAACATTTCAGCAGAGAAAGTGAAAAAAGTGAAAAATTGGTTTATGAGAACTATTGCCTTGTTGATTCACACTGTTTATAAAAGAAAGCTCCATTAACTTCATTATTTTGGATCATCTTTAACCTCCTGTTATCTGGAGACCAAGCCTAGATGTGAGGTCTGTGAGGTGCCTGTTTCAAAAGATGGCAGGTGAGAATTGTTGTTAGAGACATGAACAGCACAGGCTAAATTTTGCCTTTTGCAGTGGTGGGGTGTGTGTCTGGGGAGGAAAGAATAAGCTCTCGTGTTCTTTAAGGAACAGTTTTACTGTTTCTTTTTGAAAAAGGGAAAGAGGACTTAGCAAAGATAATCTCATTCCGTGTCAGCATGGTTGGTTTAGGCTAAGCTATCTTCCTCAGTCTTAGTAAGAGGCCTTGATTGTAGTAGTGCAAGGTTCCTACATTTCTTATGTTGGTTTGCTTGTATAAATATTTTTTTAATACCCTGCTTCAGCCATCCCAACATCTATGGAATGCTGGTGCTGAGTCTTCTTTTTCTCAAAATTATGAGCAGAAGCCCGAAATTCTTTCTACTTAAGTGCTTTAAACATGGCTATTTCTTCCAGAGTATCAGAGAAATCTCACAGGGGCAGGTTAATCTGACAAAACCCAGGCGCTCCTTCAACAGAACTTGCTTCTGTTTTTGTTTTTGCTTTAAATGTGATATTTAAATCTTAACTTCCATTGGTATATATAAAACTAAGAAATTTAGCAAGAGAAGGTATGTTTTATCAAAATAAAGCCTACCATAGCTCACTATGTACAAAGTGTGTTTGTCTACATGAATTAATTCAGAATCGTAATAGGCTTCATTAGCATGTCTTGTGCATTCATTACATGGCTTCTAACTTTCAATGCTTTTTTTCCTAATTAAAACAGTGACTTTATTGTTTAATTATATATATTTTCCAGTTTGCTCATCAGTGCAAAAGTAATGTGGTACTAAAATATATTTGCTTTAGTATTAATTAGAATTAATGGTTAAATAATATTTATTTAAAAACCCTCCTATCTAGATTAGCTCTCCTAAATTATAGCTCTTGTACTAAGTAATCTTTGCTTCACTAGTGTTAATCTCAAACAGACACAAATGGAGGCCAGTTTCTTTAGCAACATCAGAAGAACCTTATGAGAAGGGTTGGTATTTTGGCATTTCAAAACCATTTATAAAAGTAATTTTCTGATTTTTGTTTAGTCCTAAATGTAATATTTTGGTTTTTTTATTTGGGGGTTTTCTTGTAAACAAGTGTGTTGTTTGAGGAATACCATGTGTCTGTGCAAGCTGACATATAATTCTGAATATTGAATTAACCCACAGTTCCCTGCTAATAGGGAATACCAGGAAGACAGACATAGCAAGTCTGCTGTGTGTCATTTTTTAAGGTACTTCTTTTAAGGAAGAACCTTTACTGCAATTAGAGTTATATGAATCCTCCTTACAAGTTAAAGCAAAAACTTCATTAATAGGAGAATGTTATGTGATTGTGAGTAGTCTCTCTGCTTTTGAGAATCTGAGAATTTTTACTTTTTGCTATTTGCAGAAGCAAGACAGCTGCCTTAACAGATGTCAGGATTAGGACCATGAATGAAGTTATAAGTGGTATGAAGATAATAAAGATGTATGCTTGGGAAAAATCATTTGAGGAACTTGTGAATGGTTTAAGAAGGTAATCCTGGAAAGATGCATCCTGATACATGATCTATATCTGTTGCCATTTTTTACATGTCAATAAGTGAATTATTTTGTGCATTAAAGTGCAGTTTACTTGAACTTTGGCTTTTAAAAAAAACTTTCTACAGCAAGGGTGAAGGAATGAAAATACACCTTAAAGGTACAGGAAAAGAAAATAAAACATTAGTATTTATAAATTCAGGGGGGTTTTTTATGCATCCTTTTACTATTGTGTTTAAAAACAGCAACTAATGAACTGAAGTAGTTGGAATTAAACAATTCATCCTTGCAATTCTGTAAACTAGGAGCAAGGAACCAATAAGCAGCCATTTCCCTTCTGAGGAATATATGGACTTTCTGTCCTGAATGATAGCATCCTCAGGTAGTATTCTACTTCCCTTTCTGCATTTTGAAGTGTTGTCCAAGCCATCTGCGAAGGATGAAGGGGAGAAAGACAGCAGCTCAGAAATTTGCTGGCTGTTCACCTGGCAAGGCCAGCTGAGTTTAGTCTCCTAAGACATTTCATTTCAGATGTCTGTCAACATCTGATGAAAACTTACTCATAAATTCAATTTTCAATCAATATTTGTACTTTACAGTATCAGTGTTCCATGCTAAAGCATAACTGTAGGAGTTCAAGGTGCATGTTTCTCATCATTTAATTTTCATGTTCTGTCCCTTTCCAGCAGGAGTAGAAGGTTGTTATCCTGCTGTAGATTCTCTGGTTTTTTTTAATTTATTTATCTATTTAATTGTTTTATTTGGAATTTCTTTTATTAAAAGGAATTTATTTTCTTTACATCCATGTGCAGGCTTGCAAACTTGCTAATGTTCCCCAAGACGTTTCTTCCCATGCAGTCCTTTCCTCTGTCAGATTATAGGATCTTGCACTGATTGAATGTTCTTGATTGATTGGAAGCTTTGTTTTCTTGCATGGAGCCAGAGAGGATATTTCTTCATTGAAAGCTTCCTCAGTGAGCATATTCACATCACTAAACTTTACATTTCCAAGTTCAACACCTCATTAGGATTAGAGGCTTCCTTTATAATAACAGAAAGAAATAAGCTCTTCCAAAACAGGTCTTCAACACTCTTTCTTTAACTGCGCTGTGGAAAACTAGTTAATCACCTGGCTGAATTTAAGAATTTTTATTGCCCAGTATGTCTACAGTGGCCCTTGACAGCTGCTAAAATGACACCTGGACTTCTCTGTTGCTCTTTTTTCCTCTGGTTGTCCCTATTAGGTTTTTTTTAATGTAACTCCATTTCTTAAGACAGTGTAGTATATTATATACAGCCTGTGGGTAGGCTGTAATTTATCTGATATTTATGGAGAGTAGCACAAAGAACTTGCTGATAATTCACAGATAGTGAGAGGATTATTAAGGATTATTAGAGGGTGGGAAAAGAGTTTCATCCAGGATTGTAGAAGTAATTGAATTAGACCCAATTCAAATAGTTTACATCCAAATGTTCTTTCACTGTTCTCTGGAGGAGATCAGAGATTGTGAGCCCTTAAGCTGAAAAAATAAGTATTTGAAACTCTTTGAAAGTCTGTCAGTTCAGCCAATTTGGCAAGTGTAGTGGGAAAGTTGCTTAACTAGTTTTCCAGTAGTGCATCCTGCATCCCTCACTCTGCTGAGGGATAATTTACTTCAAATTGTATAATCATAACTTAGAAGTTTCTAATCTTAGTATATAGTTCCAAGTGGAAGGTAATAACAATGGTCAAAATTTTCCATGAGAATTGCCAGAATATTTGGGAAAAGAAATTAGGATTAGGAATTGCTTCAGGATTTTATATTCTATATTTTTTTCAAGCAGATAAAGTTAGAATATATGGGGAAGGACTAAGTTGTTATGGCTCTCTAGATAAAGAAAAACTATTATTAAGAAGTTAAGCCTGATAGCATCCACATTATAGATAGTGCAGTAACATACTGAGGATTGGACTTGATTAATCATTTAGAAGTGGAAACTGAAATTTAACTGAGGTGGAAATCGAGAACATAGTCATCGGTAGCTTTTTGGTTGCTGGAGGGACACTTTCATGTCTGTGCAGTACTTCAGTCACTGTTGAGCTTGGGTAATGGCTGGCAGAAGCAATTGGCCTCGTGGATCAGTATTTTTTGAATTATGAAGCAGAATTTCTAGAGCAAAAGAAGCCAGGAGCAGGATCCAAATCGGGAAGGATTTAGACTGAGGTCAGAGGAACTACTGCCAATCCTGTCATCTGGCCCAAGGAGCAGCAGCTGAGTAATGGCAGATACCTGGGCCACGGGTGAACTCTTGGTCTTTTGGAAATCACCCTGTTTTTCCAACTGCAGAGTATGCATTGGTCTTACAGACTGAACTGTACTCGCGTTTGATATTGGAAGGATAGCGAGTTTGTGGGTGCTTGGCCTTTATACAGGGGATTTTTTCTCTTTGCTTTTGTATGCAACCCAGAAAGATTTGAACCATATTAGAATCTGACTTAAAATACTAATTTGACCAAAGCATAAAAAAAGAGTATTTTGGTTTTGTCTCTGAAAAATAATTATTTTCTACAGCTACTAAGATATTAAATGCAATAATTTTCCCCACTCAATTTCTAGACTTTTAAAATTATCTTCAGTTATTTATCATATAACATACTTGCTTTACATGTGAGTTGGGGTGGTGCAAGGGGAGGAGACCGGATATAAAAGTAAAATCCTTAGAGTGAGTTTCCCTCATCCTGTTGTTGAGGGCAACTCCAAGGATAGAGACTGATGTGATTGTTTATATTTTGCATTTTCTAGGAAGGAGATTGCCATGGTTATGAAAAGCTCCTACCTTCGAGGACTGAACTTAGCCTCTTTCTTTGTGGCAAGCAAAATAACAGTGTTCATGACTTTCATGGCCTATGTGCTACTTGGCAATGTTATTTCTGCAAGTCGGGTGTTTGTGGCAGTGTCCCTGTATGGTGCTGTAAGACTGACAGTAACTCTGTTCTTCCCTGCGGCTGTTGAGAGAGTATCCGAGGCAGTGATTAGCATACGACGAATCAAGGTATGGTCATTTAAACAGGTGGTATGTGGATTTCTTCTTATTCTAACGCTGTTTTAATGCTGCCGATCAAAGCAGCCTTATTTTAGTTTTGCAGTTTGGGATTTTTAATGAAATAACCTATTTTCAAAACTGAACGCGTGGCTGTGTGTGCATGTGCAAAACCATGAGATGCACTGCAGGAGAAAAGTATACATGAAGAAAGGTGTTCTGGACATTTTCAAAGTAGAAGAAACGCATGCAGATAAGCATATATGTTGGGATTGGGCACTGGAGGACAAAGCAGGCAGGTGGGAGCTGTAGGATTCATACTCATGCTCCATGCACTGCCCTGTCAGCTATGGAGGACAGGTGTAAGCCTGAGCTGCTGTCTTGGGGCTGCTGGAGCGAAGACACAAATTCAGGAAGGATGAACATCAGTAATGCTCCTGGTTTTGGCAGATGGACTTAATTTTGTTTGGTTTGCTGTATTTTGTGTGTGTTGTGAATAAAATAGTCATATTTGCTGTATATACCAGTACTATAGCATAAACTGCAAGAGCGAAAACGACTTAAATGCAAAATGCATTTTCAATTTAAAACTTCAAAAATTCCCAAATTGTCAGGTTATTGAAATAGAGTTAAAGCATGCCAGCCATTTTAAAACTTAATTTTGCAAAATAAACAGGTTAATGTAGCCTAGAATAGGGAAAACAAACACTTTAGGTGTAGTCACATGGCTTTGCGTGATGTCACTATGCCACTTGGGGATGAAAGTAGCTAAAAATCTGTTTTACTTTCTTCTCCATGTACTTGAATATAGTAAATCAGGTCTTTTGTTGATAAATTTTCTAACTGTACTAAGCCCACACAAAACCCCCATATGTTAAACAGGTAATCTTTACGCTTTAAAGCAGCATTTTGTAAAAGTTGATGCAAATGGAGTTAGAAGAGGTTAACGTGTGAAAATCACGATCACAGCAATATTGTAGGCATTAACATTTATTATTACTGCTTAAACTAAACTGTGGGAAGGGGCAGAAGTGCTTGGAATATTGGATGTTGTACACTGTCTTTTCTGTACTCTTACATATCCTGTGTTGCAGGGCAGTGCTCTTTAAAAGGATCTTTCAAACTGTGCAGGTTGAGACGTAGATGGATGAAAAAGATGCCTTAGGAACAGGAGAATGGCACTTTTAGTAGAGGCAGAGATGATCTGTTTGTTTCTTGTCTGTATTTCCAGCATATCCTAGTGGCTGCAACTCCCTTGCACTTTTAATTCCTTAAGGATGGTTTTTGGAAACCAACTCCAGAATCAAGTTTCATTGGACAAAGAATTGTCCTAATGCATCTGTAGCATCCTTGATGCTGTCACCAACTTCTTAGCTTCCATTTCTCAAATTGCTTCAGGGTTGGATGTTTTGCTGCTGAATTACAAGTTGCTGCCTGACCAAAGATGTGTTCTTGAAATGTAGATAGGTGGAAAGGAATTAGGAGAGGAGAGTAGGAAACACAGAAAAAAAATTAAGATGATGGCTAAGGATATTTGGGCAAAACTGAAAATGATTTTTTTTTTTTAAGAAAGTGCTTACTCTTAGGTTTTGTAGAACAAGTGTGGTTTCTGCGCTGATCTTAAAGTACAATCAGAGGGAAGGAAGCATGAGATACCATGCTTCAGGTGACAATAAAGAATGATAGTCAGATGGGAAGTAGTAGCCTTTCCTTCATAGTCATTTATACATACATAAGAATTGCATAGCAAAAAGAGTAGTGGTCTCCTTTTTGTGTTTTTCACGTAAGGTTTCTTTTTCCCCTCACGCCACGTACAGATCTGAGAGCTGGTCTACATCTTGTCTTGAAGCTCATTCACTCTTACAGTGGAGCAATAGGCTCAAGGTCCCCTCATGAAACAAGTGAGAGCAGTTGTTTTTCAAAGGGTTATTTTTGTAGACATGCAGAAAAGAGGATAAGTTTCAGCTGGGTGTAAAAGATAGAGGTTTCTTTTTGAAGGACACAGTCATATCTCAAGCTAATGTTTGCTTCTTGGCACCCATACCAACTTTATTTTTCTCTCCATGGAAGATTATGAAGTACAAAAAAAATGGAAGAATGTTTTAAGATAACTTGAAAAGTCTCTAAGGCTTAAGTAATTTATTGCATTTGAAAGTTTGATTTCTGGTGTTGATTCTTTTCCCCACTGTTTAAAATTTATGGTGTTAACCATGTGAGTTTTTTCTTCATTTGTACTAGTTTTATTTCAAATCTTCCATACGTGATACTGTATCATTTATGAGTTAAATGACTAGCTGGGATTTATACCTGGGATGAATGCTACTCCTAGAAGAGAAACTCCTGGTAAACACAAACGACGACAGCCTGATTCTTTGCTTATAACCGCCGTGGTATTTCAGCCATCATCGAAATCCAAATCACTCTTCTGAGGTCTTTTCTCAAGCCACGCACCTCAGTACTGATTTAGGCTGTATCTGTAGAGTTTCTTTCCCTGGCCACCACTCTGTTGTCCTGAATTCTTTCACACGTACCTGTTTGGGCCTGCCTGGCTAAACCAGAGCTCAGCAACACTCACCTGGCCAGATTGCTCAGGCATGTGTGGCTTTGCACTTGTGCCTGTTGATGGAGATGCGTGTGTATGTGCATTCAGTTTGCAGACTGCTGCAGTAAAACACCTGACTTTTCAACGCTTTCTAAAGCAATACCCATCAGCTGGAGTTGGAGCAGTAGCTGTGCCTATTAACTCCTCCTTATAATCCTCCTGCCCTCCCATGGCTCCTGGCATTCTCCTTCTTTCTCTTGCTAACTGACTTCTATAAGCCTTCAGTGGCTACCTCCCATCTGCAAACTGTTAGCTCAGTACTTGTGGCTAGTCTTGGCTTCTAAGATCAAGACATTCCTTCTTTTCTCAAAATATTGTCTGCTAGAGCCTATTTAAGGTCTTTATGCTCTGTGATTAAAAGCATAGTAGAATTTTTCTGGTTTTGTCTTAAAATTGTGCTGACTATTCTGGTTTTGTCTTAAATTGTGGCCCTTGGAAGTTTTCTCTGGAATTTGCCCCTTTCCTTTCTAAGTGCGTTTTAGCTGTTTGTAATCAAGCTGCTTCCAAATGATTACCATTTAATTTATAAATGCTCAAAATGCAA
>JAVSBS010002444.1:37898-80507 GCA_033124195.1 Coracias cyanogaster | reverse complement strand
TTTGCTTTTATTGCAGAACTTTCTGATACTTGATGAAGTCTCACACTTCAAGCCAGAACTTCATGGTAATGATGAGAATATCATTCTTCATGTTCAGGATTTGACTTGCTATTGGGATAAGGTAAATTTACTTCTACTAAATGTAAAGTGAAGGCATTTTAAGTCTAAAAAGCAGTATGTCTATGTATAGTGTGCTGATGTTTTGTATTTTAGCTTTTGTGTGTGAGAATCCTTTTAGTATGTTAAGCTAACTGTGGTACAGTGTTGAAAATACTATCATGCACTATCAAACTAAATAGCTATTCCTGAATACTAAACGAAAATTTGTGCATTTCTATGTGGAAGTATCTCTTGTTGTTAAACAGCACTGTATTGTAACAGAGATACTTACATTTGAGTTAAGGACAGATAGCACTGTAAGGTGGGCCTTAGCATGTGGATTTTTTCTGTGAACTGAATGCTGGTGAGTCAATTAGTCTAGAACCAGTACAATATGACACTTCTCATAACAGATTTGAAAGCTTTAGAGACTAGTCTGCACCTATTTGTTGCTCTGTCTATTTTAATTGAGACTATTTGGCTGCAAACTGTTCTCTGCTTAAAATGCACCAAAACCACCAAAATGACCAGAAAAACATGCAATATGCAGGTGATAAATCTATTATGTATCCCTTTCTGTAAGAAAGGCAGAGATTGACTGTTATTTCCATTTTTAAACTGTAATTGCTATGGTAAGCACCAATTTGTGACAAATTGTTTGAGCTATTATGAGCTGCCAGTATCCTTGCACAAGGGAAGCTTCAGTCTCCACAAGAAAACCTGGAAGATCTAAAAAGGAATTTTTCATATAAATCTAGTGCAAATAAGACCTGCCATGTGTTTCCCTTTTATACCCTCTTCCCCTATGTGTGCTATGTCCCATGGAAGATAAACTGTGAAAACATATGTGAAGATCTACCTATTACTGCTACTACTATTTAGCTACAAAAGAAAATTGCCACATTATTTACTTTACTTTCTCAGAGTTGTGTCTGTGACATAAATCTGTCTGAGACATTGAACAATTTTTTTAAAGTTAATTGATATGAAAAACTTACTTAGTGGTGAATACATTCTAATGCAAAGTGGAATGTATTCCTTAATTCTTGTTTTCTTCCCAAACCAACATTGATACCACTGTTAACAGTTTATAGGAAATGGTTGCATAATATGCCCTTAAAATACCTTCTCTTTTTTTTCATGAGTTGTTTATATTGCATAAAGCAGGGCAGCATGACTGGAATTACTGGTTTCCTTTCAATTTAAAAAGAACCAAACAAACCACCCACAAGACTGTTAATGTATTTTTCATTTTTGTATTTAATTGTAGTGTGCATGACAGAAGAATAATTCTCCTAGCCCTATTAAGAGCTGCTCAGAAAGTTTCTCTTATGTACTCATACAGTGATGGAAAATAGTGTTATAGAGTTGCTAACTGAAAATATGATGAGTTCTGAGAGAGGAATTGTAAAAGGAATTATGAAAAAATGCTATCCCTTGTCAAGTAATCGCCTTAGCTTGCTACCCTGATTAGGTTTCTGAAGACTCTTTAGTTCTCTGTACAGACACTGTACAACTGGATGATAATTTCTTTATTTTTAAAGATGGTGAGCCAAAAGAAATACTAAAATCAACCAACAACCCGCAAATCCAAAATCACTGGAAGTCAAAAAGAGATTATTAGGTAGGCTCTTAGGAAAACAACCTAACATGGTGTATTACAGTTTATCAAAAGATAAAATTAATTCATGGTCACACTCTTGTTTTGCTAAGGCAGGTATTATCTTGAGTCCCACAGGCTAGTCTGATACATGGAACGAGGGATTCTTCAGGATGGGTTTTTACTGATGTGCCTCGAGTTTACAAAACAGTTGTGTCTGCTCAGCTGAGCAACTTTGGATTTAAGATGCAAGCATTTGAATAGAGGCCAAATTTATCTCTGGTAGTTTTAGTCACTTAAATGAGAAGCCCAAGTAGTATAGTACTTCTGTGCAATATATGATCTTTGTATCCCTTAGATGGGATGATTTGCTTCTTTCTCTTAACTGTAGGACATGTAAGGTGTGCCCAAGCTCACCTAAGGAGTTGCTCCCCTTGAAGGGATCAGTTCCGTGTCCTTGCACTCTGTGTTTCTGTTCCCTCCCTTGTGCTGCTGTACATGCTTCTATGTAATGGCCCTGTGGTGAACCAGTCGAGGGATAAAGCAATGCAAAATGAATCACTTTTAATGCCATTTATTTCCTGAGGGCAGAGTCCTGCGAACAAACCCTCTGTAAGGTTAGGCAAGAGTAAGTGGCAAGAGAAGGGAAGTGAAAGACGCAGATAGTTGTCAGGGTGCAAGGGAGCTGGGACATTAGTGGTAACCAGCTGTCTAATATTACAGAACTTAGCTATAATAATTAGTCTGTGTCCTAATTTAAGTGCCTCAGTTTAGTGCCTAAAAATAGGTGTGATGAATTCAGGACAAATTGTCTTTAAATATGAGGAACGCTATTTTGCGAAAATGCCACGCTGTTTGCCTGTATTGCTGCTTTTTTAGGAGGTCCATGATACCTTACAGTACTGCTTTAAAAACTTTTTTGAAATTTTCTATAAGGCTTTTAGGCTCTTTTTTTGTAAAAAAAGCTGAGTGTGGGATGAAATACCTTTGCACCTCTGTGAATACAGAAGCACAACCTCAAGAGGTCTGAAGAAAGGCCTGTGTGCCTGAAAGCCTGTCTACTTTTTCCATGTAGACTAATTGATTTACTAAGAGGTTTTTTTTTCCCTACAAACTTTGTGTTTTAAAAAAAAGAAAGGATGCCCTAAGTCGGTAGAGTTCCCCTGACCTTATCACTAGCTGAGCATCTGAACCATGTACTCTGGACTGAGAAATGAAATTGATGGGAAAGTGCTGATTGACAGGGTGGTGGAGAAAAGGACAAAAAGCCCCGTTGGTGCCACCTTGTGGGAACTAGTAATAGCAACAAAAGCAGATGGGCAGAGTTGCTGAATGCACACAGGTTTGGATTCTCACATTGCGCCTCTGATTTCGTGTGAACGCTGCGGTGCTTCTGCGAGGTGGGAGCTGTGATGGGGGACGTGCAGCTTTGAGCTCTACCTCCTGGCACCAGTGGACACGTGTTCTGGCCCAGACCTCCAAGCCATTGTACTGTACCCATGTCTCTCCCAAATAATTAGAAACAAGTTGCAAGTTTCCCCTTTTCATAGTCCTAGGACTTGGTTATGCGGCATCTTTCATGTGAGATTAGGTGGTGGCCTCTTCAGCCTCTTGAGCTTCAAAGGGTGGCTGTAGAATTTAAGCAATCTGCAAGCTATAAGGAGGTAAACTAGATATTCTTCACCTTGCTCTTCTTTACTGAAGCTTAAAGAAGGGTTTTTGTTTGGTCCTTTGATAGAAATACTTTTTTTTTTTCCCCCCTTCTTAAATGCATATATTTTCCTGTTTGCAGTTTAGTGTCAGTCATGCTTAGTGCGGTCTAAGATGCATGTAAAGGCAGATCCTCTTACAAGGGTGTTTTGCTTTAATGAGAGTGAGCTGCCACGAGGCCCTTAGGAATTGCGGTTTAGCATAGCTATTAAAGACATGAGCATCTCTTCTTTTCACAAGAAATAGGCGTTTTTACAACCTTGATAGGAGACGTGCAAAATATGTTGGGGAATAACTTCTTATCAGTACTGTAACATAAGGGAAAGGCATGCTAAAAAGGAATATTAAACAAACAATCCTAGGGTAGTATATTTTCACACAAATAGCCCACTGTGTTATCCGTGAAAAGCTTCTGAGAATCCATGATATACAAGATGTGTAAAATCAAACAGCATTTTTTCTATTTTCACTTGGAATAGAGCCTCGACTAGAGCAAACAGAGACCTGGCTTTCCTGGGGCTCTGAGACACCTTCAGCCCTCACTTTTTCCAGCATTAGTCTGGTTAGTCGGAGTTGCTGGACATGCCATGCTGGGGCTGTGAACATTGGTGCCATGGCCAGCAGAGAGCTCCCGTTTCCCTGGCTGCCACCCCAGCCTTGTGCTGAGCTGCAGCGAGGACGCACGGGCTTGGAGGAAGCACCGCTTCTGCTACCTTTGCGTTCCTTGTTCCTTGAATGCTGTTTTATCTCTGTTACTTATCTGTGCTGAAGGGACAAGGTCTTTCAAAACTGTTTCTGAAGAGGCAAACTGTGTGTCTGAAAATACGGTGGGCATATGGGTTGCTGATTCAGCGTGATTTAAGTGCATTGTTTTCTGTCTCTCAAATCCATAGAGTTTAGAAAGCCCAGCACTTCAACAACTTTCTTTTACTGTCAGACGAGGGGAGTTATTGGCTGTGATTGGTCCTGTAGGAGCTGGAAAAGTAAGTCTTAATCTTTACTCCATTCTGTGGGGTTTTGGTACGAGTCTGTTAAACATGACTAGAAACTTGAAAATGTACAGTTTATTTCCTTGTGCAGTAGCACACTTCACATAAAGATACTGGCATTCAGGAAAGGCAAATGTCCTTCTAGGGGTGGGGAGGAGATGGTTTGGAGTTCAACTGCATGTATAGGGGACCGGTCCTCTTCTACTGTTAGCAGTATTTTGAGTGACAGAGTGAAACAGGCCATCGTGCCATTAAATGCTGCCCAATCTCTGTGATGTCTTTAATGCAATCACAGTTTTCAAATTTTATTTTTTTTCATCTTTTCTAGTCTTCGCTCTTAAGTGCTGTGCTTGGTGAGCTGCCTAAAGACAAAGGTTTGATAAATGTTACTGGAAGAATTGCCTATGTTTCTCAGCAGCCTTGGGTGTTTTCTGGTACAGTAAGAAGCAATATACTGTTTGACAAGGAATATGTGAAAGAAAAATATGAAAAAGTTTTAAAAGTCTGTGCTCTTAAAAAGGTATGGTTTTTTCTTTGTTTGGTTTTCCTGATCTTTATTTTTGTCTTGGTGTTCTTTCAGACTTCTTGTACATGCTGCAGTATATAATATAGTGAATTAATTATTGTTGGTAGCTTGTGAAAGAATTCCTAACACTTAACAGAAATATGTGTAATTATTTTTGACGAAGAACATTCTTGTAATTCTTAAAACTTTCACTAGAGGGAGATATAGCTTACGTGAAGTGCAGACAAATTTGGAAAAAGCTAGTCCCAATTATTTAATTTCATAATCATGTTTAGTCCTTTCCACTGGTATTATGGTAGGGGTGTGTGTGTGTATAAGCAGTAAAAGGTGGAAAACAAATGATCAAGCTAGCACTATTTGTGACTTCCATTTTGTAAATATCCTACATGCTTTTTTAGAAATAAATGTCATGTGTATCATGCATTATGCCTTGGTAATGGCTAGCAAAAGAACCTTAGTGCTGTATGTTGGAGACCTTGCTGAGCCCAAGTAGTTTTATGAAAAAAATATTTTTGAAAGGTCTGTGCACAAAGGAGTTTGTGACATGAGATATAGAAGAGGATTAAGCCAGATTTGTCAAGAAACAGACATTTTGCTTGGCAGCTAAAAAGGTTTTATGCAGCATGTTACGATAGTCCTGTCAGCAGCGACACAGGTGAAAAGCAGATGGTTACTGTGATGAAAAATCTTTTGCAAGGTTTTTATACATGGTAGATAGAGTTTTAATATATCCTGCTGATTTTCAGTCATATGGTGTTGTCTAAACTTAAGCTTTTAGTGACTTTAAAAGACAGCAAACTGCATTGGAAGAAAAAAACCCCACTTCATATTTGATGGTAGATTTGCTTTCATAGTTTTCTTTCAAATTTATGTATCTTGTAAAATCTGTGAATAAACATTCAGAATATGTTTTATAGCTTAATATAAAACTTCTGTATTTCCCAAATAGGAGAGACAATAATATGACATCGACACACTGTGATTTTATTCTCTTACTTGTAGTCTCAAGCCCCATAAATTAACCAAATTTGTGTGATGAATATTGTGGTTATTTCTCTTGGATATGTTGGAGTAAGAATAAAAAAAAAGTAGCTCTTGGGAACACTGGCAAATGGAAAATAATTTACTGATAATAGTTCAGTTTTGTTTATTGTGACATCTCATTTTGTTGTAGTAAAAAATAATTATTTTACTGTTATACTTCATCATTTAAAATTTTATTTTCTGAATCACCAGCAAATATTCCTTATAACGCTAAGAATTGCAGTGAACTTCTCTGGCAAAGCTGTAGAAAAAGTGAACTTTAAGATCTCACCTATTTTTCCTGCTTTCTTTGTTATCTTTTGCTGAAGATAGAGAGTCATAAAGTAACTGCAGATATTTAATTTAGTATGAATCCCTCTATTTTAATGTGAGATGATAAGTTAATACTTTTCAAGTAAGAAAATGTTATGTTGAAGAAGCCTTGTTGGTCTTTGAAGTGAAAATGATTTTTAAAAGTAATAAAATTTTGCTGTCTGTTCTTTCATGTTCACAGGATTTGGAATTATTAGCAGATGGTGACCTAACAGTAATAGGAGATCGTGGAGCTACCCTGAGTGGGGGACAGAAGGCTCGTGTAAATCTGGCCAGGTTAGTGTTTTTTTTACTGTTTCTAAAATTTACAAATTGTCAGACTTTGACCAAAGTCAGACACTGTGATACTGACTTTTCTTTAAACCTTTTAGAGCTGTGTATCAAGATGCAGACATCTATCTTTTGGATGATCCACTGAGTGCAGTAGATGCTGAAGTTGGAAGACATTTATTTGAAAAGTATGTTACTGCTTTATTTTAATCTAAAATATAATTGTTATCTGTTAATTCATTATAGCAAAACTTCAGAAAGCATTTTTGAGGAGATAGATCTCTTTACAAAACTAAATACATTCACTTTCTGCATTTATTTTTCCTCTATTTTATGTATTGGGAAGATGTGTAGTTTTTTTTCCTGTGTGTCTTTCATTTTGTTCTTTGTTTTCAAAAGCCCTGTAAAAGTCTGTTTTGAAGATACTTGATAATTAGAATTATTCTTCAGGAAATATATGCCATTTTCTTGCGGAAAATGTCAGATTTAATATGTATTGGGGTTTATGAGTACTGGATTTTATGAATATTAGTGAAGAATAATATGATATGAGATTTAAAATCACCCTTTAGTTTTCTGCAGCTTTACTTGTGTACTAATAAGCACTTAATTCAAGTGGCCGAGGAAAAGGACAGAACTCTCTTAGATTCTTGAGTGTTGTTTGTTTTTTGGTTTTGTGAGTGTTTTGGGTTGTTTGGTCTTTTTGTGGTTCTTGAATGGTTGAAATATTTCTCAGATAGGTGAAAAAGGGAGCTGTGGCCCACAGAGTAGACTGTGGACAGCAGAAATAGAGGAAAAGAGAATGTATAAGCTAACCATGAAAGAGAGAGAGATTGCACCTTCCTCCATTCCTGAAGAAATAGGAGAGTGTTCATAAAACCTCAGGTTCCCTTCTCAAGAAATTTCCTCTTCTTCATCTCTCTCTTTTTCTGAACTGCCTACTCTAAGGCACATAGTTCCCTTCTCAAGAAATTTCCTCTTCTTCATCTCTCTCTTTTTCTGAACTGCCTACTCTAAGGCACATAGTGAGTATGTGAATAATCCAGTCATTCCCAGCCAGTGTTTTGTCCTTACTTCTTCATAGTCTGCGGCTCTTGGCATCAAAAGCTATAATCTAGATTTTATTAGAAGTAGAAGGATAAATTTCCATTTACTGAATTCAGTGGGCTTTGGTTGAAGCCTTAAGGGAGAGCGTTTTCTTGAGCATACTTATGTCCTTTGAATTCCACACTCTACGTACGCGAATTAATTTGGTTTTAATGTTGTTCCCTCATCTCCATCTCTAAACAAAAATTTGTCTTGCAGGAATGGTTGTAGAATGTGCATTAACTAGCACCGCATGCAGTTGCTTTTCCCCCATGTGGGCAAGCTTGTAGTATCTAAATTTGAAAATTGGACTTCCTGTTTATATTTGCAGTTTCAAATATGGAGATCCCTCCAAAACCCCATCTACATTTTATTTTATGGATTTCTTCAAACATTTACTGTTTATGTCCATTGGCCAGTATGGAGTTTTATGATGCATAGGCTTTATGTTCATAATTCTGTGCAAGATCATTTTCACCTGCCGCAACTGGTAGATGGAGTTCATTACTTCGGTAGTTCACACCCTCTATCAAATTTCTTTAATGCCTGTTGAAGGTATCTAGGCCTTAGCTGCTGCTGCTTTTCTGTTTCTGCACAAGGTTGCTCTACAACTCCAGCATCTGACTGTATCGGTGCCTGAGCTCTGAAGGTGCCCCCACCTGAGCTGTTAACCTGCCTCTCCCTTAAGTCTTCCAGGTCATTTCAGAAAGAGGAAAGCAGAAGAGTACTGTAGTGCCTTGCAGAGGAGGTCAGGCTGGCTTTTCAATTCATTCTACGTTTTCTGTGAGCTGTGACACCAGGAGAATCTACATCCTACTGTGAAACTGGAAGTCTGGATTTTTGTGCATGAAAAACCATGAAGGAGCTGTAAACCTTGCTCTGCAAGCACAGCATATGTTTTGCTGATAAATGTGTGGAGTTGAGCAGGAATAAGATTATATCAGAGAATTTGAAACTCGGAAAGCTAGCGGGGATTCTTCCTTTGCTTTTGTTTACTCTTCCTCCCCAGTGCTAGATCAGTTTGAGTGAAACAGATACAGAACAAAAGGATTTTGTAGCAGAATTGGACTGGGTGGAGTAGTTGTGGCAAGGAAAACAGCAGTGCCTCCATGTTCAAGATCTTAAGGGAGGGGAAATTGTCTTCTATGGCCTTCATGGCAGCTATAAAAGGTGCTGGGCGTAATCAGGGAGAGTGTTATGTTCAGTAGCTCACTTTGAAAAACAAGGCAGGATATGTTCCTTAATGCTTCCTGAATAGTACTAGAAATGTGAAGAAGAGAGAGAGCGCTTGGGCAAGAATGATTTCTTAGAACATGGTGCTGAGGAATGTCCGAGACACCACTTCATACAAGCTGCCCCCAGGAGTCCAAACCGCGAGACATAAAACAATGGATGAGATGGAAGAAATGGGATTATTTCATGAGAATCTGAAGTGGATATTGTTCAGTTCACTTGCTTTTTTTTTTTTTTTCTTCCCCTTATAATTTTATATTTTTAATTTTTTTAGAATTGTCTAGTCTTTGTATTTGCCTCAGAGATAGGTATGTTCCCAGTAATTCCCCAAAGCTACAGTCTGTGGATGGCTGATTCATTACATTTGCTGCTTCTCCGTGTTCTGTTCAGCTACTGCAGTTAACAGTTTAAAATATAAAAATGCTTTTCAAATGAGAAAGAATGCGAGTAGAACAGCTCCAGTGGGAAAACAGTCCATGATATTATTAAGGGATTGTGTCTCTTAAGAATTTCTCCACAATACGGACAAGTTGTTCTGTGGATGATGGAACAGATAAAGCCAGTTTTCCAATGAATTCCTCTCTCTTGGTCAGATTCCTTGGGGCCTAGTAAGGTATAAACTGGAGTTTCCCTGTCTTTGTGTATTATTTGTAGCTTCTTTTCCTGGGAGTTCTCTTGATCGTTAACAGTGTGCATGCTTCAGTCCTTTCCCAGTGGGGAAGTGCCAGTATAGTTCCATATATGTGCATGTATTTTTTTATATATATATATATATATGTATGTATATAAAAATAACAATAGATTTTCTTTAACTTTCATGGAATATAGTATTTTGAGACCTCTAAAATTTTGAGACCCCCTTTTTAAATGAGGGACAGCCATACAGACACAGTAGCATGTTTCCCTGTGTGATGAAGTCTGGAATAGCTTGTGACATTGTAAGAAAATCATTCAGTTGTGCTCAGGTCCTCAGAAATTTCCTATTCTCCTTGTGCATCTTTGTAAACATATTTCTGTAGATCATATGGTTTCGATCACCTTTGGATAGAAATTAAATTGTGCCCCATCAGTGATACTGACTCAAAAACAGTGTTTTTAAGAGTGAGATTTATATTCCATCTGTCTATTGAGACAGATGATCTTCTCTAGTTACTCTTCTTCCTTTGTATCTCTTCCAGTGACAGGAGCTATATGCTACTCTCAGTTGACGGTCAGCTTGATTTATTTATGCTCCTCCTCTGCGAGAGTAGACAGAGCTGCGGGACAGTTTGGGAATTTTTTAAAATCAGACCTAAAGTTGTGATGATACTCAGGAGTGGTATGCATTGGTGTTATCATTCTTACTAGCAGAGTTCTGCAAATGTTGTAATTTTTTATTTATTTTTTTAGCAGGAAGCTGTTTCGAACATACGGGCATTTGTCCTTTCTCAGTTTTGCCTCTGGAACTAGGTAAAAGCTGCCGAAGAAACCACTACATTTATCATAGCACAGTAATGAACTTTAGCATCTGTTCAGATGAAGCACCTTGCTACTGGTAGTAGGCAGTGGCCTCCTATAGGAACTCAAGGGACATATATAATGGGTCATGGGAGAACTGTATGTTGAGTCACCTGACAAGTTGACCAGATGTCCTAAAAGTTTAAGTCTCTCTGTTGCCATCTGAGGTAACTGAGCTTTCCTCTGCAAGAGAGGGAAGGGAGCAGGCATGATTTTGTAGCAAAGGTGTCTATAATTGCAGAAAAAGGTGGGGAAAAATTGAACCGATGGCAAAAAAGAGCAGGAAATTCCATCATGGGAAGCACATGGATTAGGGGATCCCAAATTCCTCAGTGCATTCTTACTTAAGCCCCAGAAGTGCTTGAGAGGAGGAGGAAAATGAAGTAGGAAAATGAGTAAAAGGATTTATTTATTATTTATTTTGATATGCAGATATGAATATTTATTTTGTTTAAAGTGATCTGATTTTTTTGGAACCGTAGAAGTCCTTGAATGCTTTCAGTCTTGTGTCTCTCCAAGTGGGGTGTGCTTGTAGATCTGCTGTAACATTGGAACTTTGAGGAAAAAGTCCAGTTACGGTGGTATAAGTAATTAAAAACAAGTGGAGCTCATCAGTCCTGTAAAACAAGCAGATAAATGCAAGCATGTCTTGTTTCTGTAGCGGGCTTATAAACACAATCACTGTTTTAGAGGAACCAAGCAAAGATAATCCTGGCACATACCTGCCAGTGCTGTATTTAAAGGCATGTACACGTGAGATGCTTTGTCCACCGATAACAAACATACAGAGGAGCTGGTGTATAAATGTAGGGATTTCACTCTGCTCCCTTTCAGGTAGGATCTGAGGGTATCTCTTAGGCCTCCCACTTGGTGTTTCACATGTGGTCCATGGTCATTATGTTTCTGATACCACTGCAGCCCTAATACCAGTTACAGATACCAGTTACCACCCCAATGAGAAGTACTGGGCAAACTTTTTTGTATTACAGGTGTTGCTCTTTAAAAACATATTAGTTATAGCTTTACATTTAGGTGATACAATTGAAATTCCTTGAGGTTTGTTGTAGGGAATATGTTTTAAAGGTACAAACATGTTGTAGTAATATTGCTTGGGGTTTAGGGGTTTGGTTGTTGGTTTTGGTTTTTTTTTTGTCCAGAAGGTGAAAAGTCTGTGTGGTCACTGTACACTGTGTGTTTTTTAAAAACTGTAAAATCTAAGGCATTCTTACCTCACAGAAATATGTGCGTTTGATTGTTTGCGGTTTTTATTTTCTTAAACCATGCAATATAAATGCACAAAACCCCATTTGCAGAACCTCAGTGTAGTTGTGTGCTTTGGTGGGCTGTGGGTGCATTGCAAAACAGCATTATGAATACTGAACCAGAAATTGGCTCAAGAGGGTCATATGCAAATTCATGTAGGAAAAGTTCACAAAGAACTTCTTAAGCACTAAGATCTCTGGCTCAAACAGTCCTTAATACATGGACTCTGGAAGCTGGAAACGTGTACCACAGGAGGCATTGCTGTATGTTCACTTCTATATTTTCTCTAGCCACCTACTGCTGGCTGGTGCCCGGGACAGGACAATGGATTTTGTGGACCAGTTGTCCTTATGTGTTAGCCTAGTGGAGGCTGGGACTTGTCATGAGATTGAGGTAAATGGTTAGCAAGGTAAGCATAGAAATAGAAATGGCATAATAGGAGTAGGTGTGTTGTTTTTGTCTCTGGCAAACATATTACACCTCTTCTGGGTTTGGGTTTTTTTTTTTTTGTTCTGAAATTCTGTGCATTTCAAAACGTACCAAACCAACTGGGGGATTGTTCTCCCTAAACCACTTAAATTTAAAGGGAAGGGAGAGGAAATCAAATGTAGTAAGTAAATTAATATAACAAAGACTTTATGCCTGTGAGCGCTTCTGCATGTGCTTCAATTTCATTTCAGTGGTTATTTCCATTGAAACCAATATAAATATTAACTAGAGTAAAGTTAAACTTGCATGTGAACTTCCAAAAAGGAGAGGCAAAAAGAATGGAAAGGAAGAAAGTGGGATCATTAAAGAAGAGACACTTTGCAGAGGTGAAAGAAAGCTGGTTCTTGGAGATAAAAACTTTAAAAAGATTAAAGAAAAACCTGTCTCAAAGAAAAGCAAACCTGATAAGGAAGGAAGAACAAGTGAGGATTTGTCTGCATGAAAGCACCAAGACACTGTCTTTGCATAGAGGAGCACTGTGTTGTTGTAGGCTCCTTTCTGAGTGTGTGTCTTCTGCTGCATGCTTTCCAGTATCAAAGCTCAAGCTAACTTACATTATTTTTAATTGTATAGAAGTTTGCTGTCAAAGTGTAATTTTTTTTTTTTTTTTAAACGGGCAATAGTACTCTGTTACTTAGATTTGTTAGCTTAAATTGTTGTCTGTTTATTTTTATTGAAAGAGTGTAATTTCTGGAGAGATCTATCCTGAGTCTGGTATTCCTGGTCATGATGAAGGTCATTGATGCTGCATTTTCCGGTGATAGAAAACCAGGCAATGCTTCAGGTAGTTCTGGAGATGGACAGGGATTTGGAAAGTCCTGGTTTCAGGATGTGGGTTAATAGATGCACGCAGCAGGAGTAAGTGCGGAGTGTTGACTCCACGCACATACAATAAGCAGGGATCAGTACTGTGGCAGTTTTATGGATTGCAGTAGATCGCAAATCCAGTATGAGTCAGCAATGTCATGTGCTTGTTAAGGAAACCTTGGGATTTATGACAGTACTGCATCTGAAAATACGAGTAAAGTAATCCTCCTATCATGTTTTGTATCTTTAAGGTCTCAGTTGGAATGTCTCAGTTTTGTGCACTTCTAAAAAATGTAGACCAGCTTCAGAATCCGGTGTAGCCCATCAAGAATATTGGGGTGTTGCGGGGTGGAAGAGGAGAGAAAACTGTTTCTCATTGAAGAGAAAAGGGGAGAAAAAATAATTTGGAGGATTTTATTTTTGGATGGTGTGAAGGAAAGAGGCATAAGAGAGAGAGGCTTGTGTATGAAGGGACTGTGCACGCAGGTATAAACTGGTCTGCTGTCCTCTGAAGAGCAGTAGATTTAAATTGTACCAGAAGATGTAAACTTGGACATTAGAGGAAAAAAAGAATTTTAATGGTAAAGGTAGTAGTTTGCCCCTGAAATATATTTTCAAGGATGTTGAAATTGCTGTTCTTGAGCTTAAAACAAATGAACACACAGAACAATTTACTGAACATCTGTCAGGAATGGTTTAGTTTAAACTGATTTTTACTTGGGAAAGAGGATGTGCCTTTCAGAGTCCCTCCATCCCTGTTTTTGTTGTACTGTAGCGGCTGAAGAACCTTTGGGTCTTCTCTGCCCGCATCTTTTCTGGCCCTGCGTGTGTCTGCACGTGCTTGTATATTTAATAAATGCGGCAACAGTGACAGCATTTTGTGCAGTAATTCATCCTGCTGTCATTAATTAATTGTGCCCACAGTCTAAGTAACAGAGTACGCCCCTCGAGAGGGTAATGCAGAAGCACAACGAAGGTGAACTTTGTGGGATTTTAAACAAGTAAAAAGCTGGTGGCACCTGGGAATACTCCAGCAGATGTTCTGAACCCTTGGACCATGTATGTTGAGACAGGCTTTTCCTGGATACTTTGCGTTACCACTGAGAAGGAGAGACCCTGTCAGATGTTGGTTCACCTGGAGTAGGGTATTTCACCTATAATTGATGGTTGCTTTTCTTCAGCTGCACAGAGCAGTATTTCTAAAAGTAGATGTGCAATGAATCATAGAATCCAGTTCATTGGAAGAGGCTGTTAAGATCAAGTCCAGCTGTTAACCCAGCACTGAAACGAAGTGAAGCAGTTAAAAACATAAACACTTATGGACTATTTTGGTGGTGGTTTTTTTGTTTTGGGTTTGTGGGGTTTTTTTGGTTTTTTGTTTGTTTTGTTTTGTTTTAAATTCCAAAACAATACCAAGTTTTCACTAATAAGGACTCAGTGAGATTCCAGAGTGTTGTACCAGGCAACTTCTGTGGAAGCAAAGGCGTTGCTCACCATAAATTGCAGAATGGATGTTATCAAATGGGAGAGAGAATATTAAAAAAAAAAAAAAAAGGTTTCAAACATAAAGCTCAAGTAGTTTGATGTTTTGAAACAGATGTTAGGTATATATTTAGTATTTTACTAGTTTTGCAACTTCTTAGCTTCATGATGATACGGTATTTTAAATGGCAAAATTTTCTAGTGAGCTGTCTGAGCAGTGAGTTGTTTAACTCGGTAATAGATCTAAGTATACGCTCTTTGTTGCGATTTTTCCTCTCTGTGCTCCATGCCAGTGAATTGTGACAACAATTTTTCTACTCACCTGTTATCAACAAACTATTCAGCTAGCTTCTTTCTACCCAGATAGACATCAAATCGAGAGTTGTTGTTTTTTTAGAAATTCTCAACTGAATGATCTGATATATCAGAGGAAATTTATATTTCCACAGAGGTCATTTCTGCCTTCTCTCCCAAGATCATGATCACACAGGATGCTGTGCTGACAACTGTGAAACCATCATTGGTTTCTTTGATGCTGTGATAACCCACTTCTTTTTTTTTTTTGAGGGTTTTTCCCCCCTCCCCTCCAAATACAAACTTCAAGTGCAGTGGGCTCACTGTGGCTCAGGATCAAGATTTAAAGGTTTTCAGCCACTGGATTTTCTAGCAGCTAGTTTGTCCCAATAAGCTGTTTGACATGGATCTGGCATACAGAAAATTCAGTGATAGAAGTGAGCTGTGTGACTATGTAAGGGAAAGCCAGATCTCTTCGCAGTGAATACCTGTTACATTCTCTTTAGGCAGCTTTCCTGCTAGGCAAGTATATATTCTGTAGCCTTTCTGATCTTTGTCCAGTACTCTGCTTAGGTTTTGTGGAAGAGTGTGTTTTGTTGTGTGATGCTCTGATTGCCACATGGCTTGTTTCAGTGACTGCTCAGAGGGTGGATAGTAACCACACCAGAATAATTCTTCTAATAGGAGCTTGGTGTACAAATAGTTGCAACTGCTCAAATCGTTATGCTACTGCAAATACCTTGATTAATTGTTCTCTTGGCCACCTAAGAATGGCATCATGGGTTTATAGTTGCTTCTTGAATGTTGCACAGCAAGCGTACGGGTTTCTCAGGAAGGGTGTTGCTTTTAACTTAAATTTACTGCACAGTTTCTTTGGAACACTATAATATACTTTCTGCATGTAATTATGCTGACTAGTACAAGTACTAACCATTTTATAGTACTCTACTTCCTACAGTCTTTGTAGGAGTGATAAAATAGGTGTTAAAAGCTGTGTAGGGAGTTAATTGGATATGCAACAGGAATATATGAAACAGTGAGCAATATAAATTTTGTTGGTGTTAAGCTCATGTTCTTTTTCTACGTTAGTCCCCTTACTACTTATTTGCATTTCTGCACTGAATTTGTACTAGTGGGTTGCTGTAATTTTGCTTGCATTTTTTTCAGAGAATAGGGAGAGAATTTGTGTGTGTGGAGGTGGTGTTTGTTTTTCTTTTGTGATGAGTGCCACCCTCCTGTGCCACATCAGCAAATGAGAGCTAGCATGTTAGCAAAAATGAGCCAACAGGGGCAGATCTATGGAGAAAAACGCATGGTGCCGAGATTCCCATGCAGTTCAGAAGGTTCTGCTTGGAGCAGGCTGCATCCTGGCCCTTCAGGCTTCATTCCTCATCAGCTAAGTACTGATGAGGGTTGATACCGGAATGTGTGTTGCCACTTGGTTTCGTCTAGAAGTCCAGTTCATGGGCACCAAAACCTGTCAACAGGATGAGCAACAGCAGATTGAGTTGAGACAACTGGGAGATGATCTTCAAAAAGGCACTCTTGATCCAAGTGGAAAATGCTCACATGTACACCTTCACCAGACACTTCAGTTCCAGACAGTATCAGTTTTCAGTGTTTTCTTAAGATAGTGAGTAGCTGAGAAAGGGATGTCCTCTCAAAGGGTTTGTCTCCCTGCTGTGTTACTGTGGGGATGAAGGCAATGAGAATGTTGGTAGTGTTGGATCTCAGTTGTGTCTGTGCTGTCCCTGTTGTACATGAAGAATGTGTTCGCAGACCTCTCCGCTTGTAAACAGTTGCTCCGCTGCTACATTTTTGGGCTGTTTTGGGGGTTTCTTTTGGCTCTGGTGGTCTTCAAGGCTCTGCTGAAAAAGATGTCAGGTATCTTTTCTGCTGAAGCTGTATGGGATTGAACTGCACTTGCTGACTGGTTCTGGCGTACTCAGTTCCTTCTTTATTTCTCTATCCAAATCCAAAATTATTGGGGAAGCCTCTAGGGTAAGGAGGAGAGGAAGGTAAGCCCTGATTCCATGGGAAAAGGTCAGAGATAGTTGAAGGATCTTGCTCCTCTACCTCAATACATACCTGGATGTAGTTCAAGTCAATAGTACTGTTAAGTTCTCCAGCATGCTTGATGGCTTGCTGTTACAGCTACTAATTTCAAAGAAGATACTTTTATTGGCTGTATTTTTCCATAATAGTCCACAGTATGTTGCCCTGTTTTTTCTTTCCTTTAGTTTAATTTTTGTTAATTACCCTTGTTGCAATTCGGTTTATGACATGTACATTTGTTAGAAGGATGTTTAAGACAATTTTAATGAAATACCCTTAAGATATTTCCTCCTCTTTCACTCTAGACCAGAAATATGAAATTTCTTTTCACTACCTTGAAAACTTAAAAAGTTAAATAAGGAACAGGTTTGTTAAGTGTAATTTTAATACATCTACTAAGGCATCTTTTTTTCTTATTTTAAACACTGTATAATTGAATAGAAGACGTTTTCCAGAAATAGTCAAAATGTTTTAGGACACTTCATTTTAAAATTAATTTTTCTGTGTCTTTGTAGGTGTATTTGTCAGGCCTTACATCAGAAGATCTCTGTTTTGGTCACTCACCAGTTGCAGTATCTCCGTGCTGCGAGTCAGATTCTAATTTTAAAAGATGTAAGTGATTTCAATGTCTATACTTTCACATCTCACATACTTTCTAATATTAATTTAAAATCTAAGAATGGAAAAAAGTTAAATATATTTCCAGTTTAGCAAACAAAAAAATTTACAATGATCATATGTTTTTAAAGATTTGTAATTATTAATGAAATAAGTTGATTTTTAATAAAATACCTTTCCTGAAAAATCTGTTTCTGAATTTTATAATGCATATACATAATCTTACTTACTGATTTTTATCTTATGTATGTATAATATACTGTGAGATAATTACTTGTTTTGAGACTATGTTAGTGCTTTGCTTTTATTCTTATTCCTTACACTTTTGTGTTAATTAAGAACTATATTGATTTTGCAACCAGTCCCCTTTTTAAATTAAGGCTGAGAAATGGTCACGTTTGTAAAGAGCTGTAAGAAGTATGGAAATAGTCAGTGTTGCTCCTTTTAGAGCTCTGTGAGGACCAAAAAATTAAGCTGCTGTTTAACCCTAGCCTGGAGTTATATAAAGAGACTGATGGTTACGTATTGTAGTTCAACAGCTTGTCCCAAAGCTGCATGGCTGTCTCTTGCAGCTTTTCCAAGGAAGTAACTCTCACCTGACCGTAACTGGGACTTCGGTCATCCTGTTTGTCTGCTCCTGGTTAGCTGCTGGGAATGGACTGGTTAGAGGGTGAAGAAGAGCTTCTTTCTGCTCTTCTAAATGAGGAACAGGTAGTTAGAGGCTTCAGCTCAGTTACTGCAGTGGGAGATGTGCTCAGGAACTGCGGGACCCCAGAGGCAGCAAGGAAAGATAGGAAAAATTATTCTTTAAAGAAAGTGTATAATGAAGATAATCAAAGCTTATATTAATTAATTGTAGGGTAAAATGGTGGGGAAAGGTACCTATTCAGAGTTCCTGAGATCTGGCATCGACTTTGCTTCCCTTTTGAAAAAAGATGAGGAGGTAGATCAGCCATCAGTTCCAGGAACCCCCAACCTGAAGCCGGCCCGGAACCGAACCTTCTCAGAGTCTTCTGTCTGGTCCCAGGATTCTTCTGTCCACTCACAGAAAGATGGAGCAGTGGAGCAACCACCTGTGAGTGCTTAAAAGGATAGATGTGTCTCAATTCTTGTCTGGCTGTTTTTTGTAATCTTAAACTTCGATAAGGGCTTTCCGTGCTGCGTTTGAATTTCAGGGACTGTTGGACTGCATTAGCAGGTGAGAGTTGCCCATGGTGGATCTGCCCAGCGCAGAGCTTGGCTGGCAGTCCTGCCACCTGGGCTGCAGAGGGCAGGCAGCTCACAGCTCTGCCCTGTGCTGTTCAAATCCAGCAGGGTGAGTTGGTTCAGGTTCAGCATCGGCTCATCTGGATGCAGGAAGCATTCATATAGGTGTCCAAAGACAGTGCACTGTGCTTCCTTCATCCTGTCCTCTGACAGCAGAACTTTAAAGGGCCAGTGCCATTGTATTGGGTGGGTTCTGTGTGTTTGTGCAGTGCTGAGCTCACATTAACACTTTCTCTGAAAACCTGAGCTCTGGGAAGTGCATGCAGACGTGGTGGCTTTACGAAAAGTCTACATTTGCGTGGGTGGCATTAACATACCTGCATGGTCTTGAGCTGGCCCCGAGGTGAGGAACCTTAGGACACCACTGCACTGCTCTGCCCAGCCCTTCTGTTGGTGAAAACAGAATGCTCTGTATGGTGCCAGCTTGACTTCCAGCTGCCTTGCTATCCCTTGGTCTGCACAGTGCAAAAGCAGCCAGGTTTTTTTAATCGGGGTGGCCTTCTGCCGTAAAACAGCACAGGAACCCTGTAACCCTGCTAGACTTGTGCTAGCACTGCATCCATGAAACACATGGAACAGGCAGTCCCTGTGTAACCCTGATGATTGTCATCTTTATGCTATGAGTATATATAATTTCTTTTTCTTTTCTATAATGAAAAGCAGTGAGTTTAAACAACAACAACAACAAAAGCTGCAGACTTTTTCGTATCTTTTCAGAGAAATTATTTTATGCCCAAAAGCAGTCAATTTACCTGATATTATTAATGTACTAGGGATGACTCCAGTATTAAATCCTCAAAGGTGTGCCAAATTTTTTAGCATCATTAGAGCTGTTGCATGGGGGTGGGGGGCGTGGAGAAACCAAGATGGGCTTCTCTTCTTTTACAGGTGAGTAGGTGGGAGTTCTCCTTTCACATCTGAGTCAGGTCTGTTGATTCCCCTGCTCTTAAACAGCCGTGTCTGCTGACAACAAAATCAAGTTTTATGTGTCCACTGAACTGACACTTGTTTTGCTATCATGCATATTGTAAAAAAAACCAAAAAAACAAAAAAACAAAATCAGAATAATGTTCATTTGAATAGTTCTTTTACCTTCTTTATGCCTGTCTAATTTTTTACTTTTCTGTCTTTCCGTGTCCCCCATCCATTGTTTGCTTAATATGATTTCTCATTTGTCATTTTACTTGTTTTCCCTGTTTACAGATGCTTTGTTGGTACTTACAAGGAGGTGGTTATAACTTTATGGATAATTTGTTACTCTGGACATATGTTGATTTATTTTGATGCATACCTGCACTTACTTTAAATACTTCTCTGAAAAGGAAAAGTTACACACACTTGCATTCTGAAAACAGAATCTTCCCCAAGTCAAGACCTTAGTTTCCAGAGCTGTTAGGAAAAGGTGGTTTAGCAGCTAGGTAGAGTAAATATTTCTGGCTGTAAATGAAGTCATGCTAAATTGTGACGCAGTGCAAAATAAAATCCCCACGGTGTCATCTTGCAGAGTAGATTTTTCAGTATTAATGCACTGAGACTAATTTTTTTTTTGTCAATGCTATAGTTCCAGTATTTAAAGTTTTTGTATGTATAATCACTTTGTCTCCTTATTTAATTGTTTTCTAATTCTGAACCATGATTTTCAAGTGGCTTAGTCTGTACCTGTAACTGCAAGCTTGATGTTTTTATCTGAGTTTGGTTGTTTTTTTTTTCAGGCTGAAAATGCACTGGCTGCAGTGCCAGAGGAGAGTCGCTCTGAGGGAAAAATAAATTTTAAGGTTTACAGAAAATATTTCACTGCGGGAGCAAACTACTTTGTGATTTTTATACTTGTAGTATTCAATATTTTGGCACAAGTAAGTTGTTGGGAGCTACAAATTATATGGAATGTATTTTGGGTTTGCCTTTTGTTCTTTTTTTTCCCTTTTTGACATGGTATGTGATTGTTACTGTTATGTTTCCTCTAAGATGTTTGGAAGCATGGTGTTCTTTAATAATTTTGTAGGATACTCAGTCAAATTTTATATATCAGCATGGAGTTTTGGTACAGCGTTAAGAGGTCTTGCAGTGATCCTTATTACAATGGTTTTAATACTTCACTAAAATACTTATTTTATTGGTGGTATGGCACAGAAATTATAAGGCAGTCTAATTCTTGGGGATAAAGAACAAAACCATAAGGTGTATAAAGCAGTGTTTAACAAACCTGAATAGTCAGTATGTTTCCAGTTAAGGAGGGTAAAGAGATTTATTAGGTATGAGAAGACAGAGTCTGGCAGAAGTGCTAAGAGAGCTCATCTGCTGGTAAGTGCAGTTTGAGAACGGCTAGAAGGAGGGTCTGTTTAACAGAGTAAGAAAGTGAAAAGGAGGATAGGCAAATAGGGTGTGTAATGCAGACTATAGCAGGTATATAAAAGAATTTTTAAACAAGGGAAATTATTTTTAAACTTACTGAAAGAAGTGGTGAGTTGAGGAAGCTGTGGAGATAGCTTATTGCAATTTTCTGTTTCCTCATGAGAAAACTTAATCATTTCATGAAAATGATTGATTTCGGTTGTAAAAAATAGTATATGTATTCAGATGTGTTACTTCCTTCTTGTTTGTCCTTGAATTGCGTCTGTTGGAAAGATAGCTGAGCAAGACCAAATCTCTGCAGTAGACAGCCCAGAACTTTAAATTAATGTGAACAGAGGTGTATTTTGAGATAAATAACCCTGTTACAAGTTTGTAGTCACCCTCTGCACAGAAGGAAGGGGCAGTAGGAGTTTCTCCCTCCCTCTTTTCTCTCATCCTTCTACAGTCCTTTTTTTATTAATTATCTCCTGTAAACACAAATTTCTAGATTGGTAACATCAGAAAGTTTGTTAATCAAAAAACATTTTGGAATATCTCTAGTAGAAAATGTAGGAACTGAAAAAATCAGTTCTTTAATGTGCAATTAACATACATTAGGAAGAGCTACTATATTTTGTTTGCTTAAGTGTATTGCTTTCCTTTAGTTTGCTATCATGTAAGGTAATTTAAGGTAACTTCTTTCTTTGTAGAGGGTTCTAATGCACCTTCTAATGTGCTTTGCAAATTGCTGCTGGTCTTGAAAGACTGGATGGCATACTTTCCTGAATATGTGATGTTTTCCCAGAGAACATGAAAGCATAGCAAGGAAATTAAATTTTCTAATGTTGGGTTGTTTTTTTTTTTCAATTTTGTAAGATGATTCTTGTATTTGCCTCTTTTACTCCAGGTGGCATATGTGCTCCAGGACTGGTGGCTATCTTACTGGTAAGTTGATGATAATAACTGATCAGTTGTTTCTGCCTTTTTAGTCAAGTGCTGTTTGTCTACTAGAAATCAGTGTTGTAGGTGGTGGTGGTGGGGAAACCTGTTTTGGTACTCTTGAGAATATGCTTGATATTTTTCTGTTCTCCACTCATTTTGTGTGCAGGGGGAAAAAAAAGAAACTTTATGCTGAAGTGTAACCTGTGATTGCTTCTACTCGTGGTGTGATGCATGACAACATCCATACATGGGATCACTTGAACTAAAGATTTCAACAGAGTTAGATGTAGAAACAGTTAAATGTACTCATGAATATTTGGAGAATGTGATTTGATGATTGTTATCTTCTGTATGTGTTTCCACAGGGCAAATCATCAAGAAAAGTTGAATGTCACAACAAATGGAAATAATGGAGTGAATAAGACTGAACATCTAGACCTTCACTTTTACTTGGGAATTTATGCAGGTAATTACACATGCGTGTGTGTGTGTCTAAAGAACTAGTTTATTATCTGGCCTAGCACAATAAACAAGTTTTGAGAAGTGCAAATCAATGGCAATGTGGGGAAATGTGATTGCTAGCAGTAACTGAGTGATGTCCTAACAGATTAGGAGCCCAAGTCTTGCTTTGTGACTAAATTAATTGGAATAAATAAAATAAAATCTAACAGAAGAGGTAAGTTGAATGCAGACTCTTAATTTGCTTTGCCTGGATTTTGGAAAGTGAACTAGGACTTGAGTATTCAAAAAGTCAGTCACTGTAAGGTTGTGGTTATTGTCTATACTAATAGGTCATTGAGCCAGATCTTCAGTCACTATATGGATGGGCAAGAGGGAGTAGAAATGGATATTCATTCGGCACTGTTCTAAAACTTGCCATGGCTACATTCTTCCTGAAATGCCAGAGCAAAAGAACCAGTTTTTAAAAAGCATCCTAGATGGGTATGCAAAGCAAGATGTTAAAAAGCCTTTCAACATAATTCAGTAGGTAGGCATATGCTTCTGAATATCCAGGAAAGGGCATTGATCCTTGTATTCAGGCATCCAAACATCTTGAAATACTGCTCTGAAATGTGGTAAAAATTGGCATAGAAAAATGATTCGTAAAAATAAGATCTCAGACTTTGCTATTTAGCACTGCTGGTGTGATGTACAGTTTCGTATGGCATGGCAATTTCTTGATGGAGATGTAAATGATAGGTCTGAGGAAACAGGTGGAATGCCATAAGAATATGCACTGAATATATTCTCCCATGGGGGAGAGGATAGGTGGGTAATTTTTTGTTCCTTTTTTTTAAAGGAATCCGTGTGATCCAAGTGCTTGACAGAAAACATTGTGCTTGGCCAGGGAACCAACAATTTAGGAGCCAGATAAACTTGGCTCTTACTTTCTCTGTGTAATGTCTTATTTCATGAGCCGTTCCAGTGGACTGCACAGTATGATTAAGTTTGGCAAACTTGGCTTTCTCTGACCATATAACCTAAACCATGTTACAGAAAATTTTATCCTGTAAGCCAAATTTCTTTCTAGATAGCAGAACAGTAAAAGTTACCTTTATATTGAAATGTTCAGAGGGCTTAGAGAGATATTGGCAATAGTTGAACAGACAGTATTGACTTAGCTACACAAAATTGTAAGTGATGTCAAAAAAGTTATAAAAGGATAGTACAGTTCATATGAAGTACATAATAATCTAACTTACCTTTTCCACTAACCTCTGAAATGGTATAAAATAATTTAACATTTTTATTTCTGATTCTCAGTGTTTGGAAAAAGAAAAAAAAAAATCACCATGGTAGTTCATTGCTAGTCCCTGTTGTTTTTATGAGACAAAGATTTAGCAGAGTAAAATTTCTGTTAATGGTAAACCCTGTTGTCACGAACTGAAGTACCAATTCCACACCTTTTCTATAAAGTGAGTGTGCAAAGAGTCCTTGTCTCTCTCATACTGAGGTGGGAAGCTTGTAATGGGGAAAGCAAAAGCCTTTGGTGTGAGACAAAGGACTTGAAAGTAAGTCTTGTTCCTCCTCCCTCTCCCCAACTATTAGGGATTTTCACATGATTCGTTTGGTGAAGGTCACCCCAGGAGCTTCCAGTGGCTTCCAAGCCTGAGTGAAGTTGTACAGAAATGAGAGGTTCCCAGGCTGTGCTCCCTCTCCTCCCATCACGCCCACAGGCTGCTGTTAGGCGTGGGCTCTGCCACAGCCTCCTGCTTGGTACCTCTTCTGCTCCCTTTTTGCATGACCCAGCTTTCCTGTTTGGGTACGTGCAGTTACTCTTGGAAAAGTTGTTTTCTTTTAGCTGGGCTGGAACACAGCAGTTGGGAGAAGGCAAACAAGCTCTAATCCCAGCCATGTGTTTTTTTTTTTCTTAAAAACAGCACCACGCAGAACATCTCCAATAAACTGCGAGCAGGCAAATGAAATAGTGATACCTTTTCTCGCAGCCTAAGAGGATACTGCAGTAAGCAGGATGGAATAACTGATTGACTTAACCACATAGTATAATTTAAAACCTCACTCTTTCCCACTGTTACTGTAGCTGTACCTGAATTGCGTCTAGTTTTAGCCTGTCCTTAGAATAGGCAATGTTTTCTGTTGATAGTTATGGTCTAATGTAAGGATGTCCTCAGGGCCTGGGCATCTGGGCTTGTGGTGGCTATGCCTGGTTTCTGGAGCAGATCACCTGGAGCCTGGAAGCACTGCCAAATGTAAGGTTAACAACTTCACTGTTGACCTTTATTGGCCAGGAATTTGGGTGGCCACACTGGAGATCTTACACAAATAGAGCAGCAGCAATCTCATCATTCATTGTTTCTATCTCTTGCCCTGTAGCAACACTGTCTTGTCAGTGAAGATGTGCCCAGAAGAAAGACAAACAGCCTGCAGACCAATTCCCTAGAAGGGCTCTATTTCACATGGCATAAGGGATGCATCTTACACTGTGTTAAAAGAAATACACATCATTTAAATGATTTGATGTGGCTTGCAAGGGGAGGAATGGCATGAGTGGTTTGGGCTGATTGAGAATAACTCAAGGTTTTCTCTAAATAGCCATGTATATATTACTTGGTTAATACCTGCTGGCAAATGTTGAATCTTCACAGTGACCTCTGCAAGCCACAATTATACACGGCACTGTGAAATGAATTTCTTAGCAGAGCTGTTATGCTGAAGGTTTTAATACAGATTTATTTCATGGGTTAACAGACATTTCCTGCATTTCTATAAAGTACCGATTCTTTCAAACCAAAAAAGAGAAATTGTTTAAAAATTTATGATATGATAGTAACTGAAGCTAGTGACAAATATAAAATATGTTCTGTTCTGTGCACCGTCTGAGTCCCTAGGCTTAAGTTTGGATTCTTGCTGTATAGAGAAATCAACAAAATTTGGGTTTAGTTCAGTTTTGTTTTTAAATTATTTTCCTTACAAAAGGTCCATATCTGTATGCATACTCTGTCCATGTTTTCTTTAATTTCAGGTTTAACAGTGGCTACAATACTGTTTGGCATAATAAGAAGTCTTCTAGTGTTTCAAGTTCTTGTTAATTCTGGTCAGACTTTGCACAACAAAATGTTTCAATCCATTTTGAAAGCTCCTGTCTTGTTTTTTGACAGAAATCCAATAGGTAAGTTTAATAGTAAAAAAACCTCTCTTTAACATTTAATGTACCCCATTGATTATGTCAACTATATTTTTCCTGGGCAATCATGATCTTATAGTATTTTTGCACATTTATGTGGGTTTTTTCCTTCTTTTACTTAAAATAGTTAAATTTAAGAGTGTGGTCTTTTGAAATTTAAAAGTCAGAATGGTGACTATTCATTGATGGTTGATCTTACTCTTCAAATGCAGTCTACAGAAAAACGAATGACCTGTGGCTTTGGTGTTGTACATTGACCTACTAGTTGTACTGCTGTTCTGATTCAGTTACACAGAGGTGTCTTTCATATGCTGAATGTATATGCATGCATTTTGTGGGGATGCCTTTCTTGTACTTTTCTTTGAAAGCTTAACCTGAACAATTGTTTGCCCTTTTTAAAAATAATTTTAAGCATGTGTGGTAATTCAGTTTTGAGAAACAGTGTAGCTTCCTATCCTTCCAGGATGCACAAAAGTGTAAAGCATGCAATTTAAAACAGTAATCGAGATCCTGATGGTCCTCAAAACGAGAGAGAAGCTGAAGCAGTGTGAAGAGTGGGGCAGTGGGGTTGTACTGATTTACTAGCCAGCCTTACGTGAGAAACAGAAATCTGATCGTCTTCACTCCCTTGAAGAGAGGGAACATAGACTTGTTCTCGTAGTTTCAGAAGCCATTTAATGGTTGAAAGGGAATATAAAGAAGGCTTTATTGCTTCAGAGAAATTACTAATATTTTCAGGAAACTAATACTCATGTGGAGAAAAGATTCATGTCCATAATGTGATGATTGCAACACGTAAAATTTCCCCTTTTTTAAAAAAAATTTGTATCTACAACTGCAGAAGTTTAAGGCTGTATTATATGGTCTGCTTGTACTGTGAGTCTGTGGTAGTGTAAATTCAAGACCACTGCAAAGGATTAGAAGCGAAACCATAAGCTTAGGAGACAGGTTAGTGGAGAGCTAATGAGAGCACATATATCAGAAGAAATTATAGTACTTGATGGGGTTTGTTGTTGACTAGGCAGGAATTTTCCTCTTCTCTCTCTTTTTTGTGTGTGTGTGCTCACAGCATATGCAGTAACTGTGTTATTTGAGGAAATACGTAATCGCCATGTAAGAATGCCCATAAACCTGACTCGTCATAAGAAACTAAGAACTACGGTATAAACATCAGCGACAATGCAGTGAAAGACATGTTTGTTTTGTAGCGTACTGTGAAGCTCAAATTAGCACTGCTTTGTAAAAGTGACATTCAGAAAATCTTCCTGTCACTGGCATTCACATGCTGTCGTGACTTACAGATGTGTGTTTCTCTTTATCAGCAGATATTTTATGATAGAAGATTAACTTCAGTGTGCATATATTTCTTTTCCTTCATCTTTCTTTTGGTCGTGGTAGCATGGAAAGGTACTGCTGTTCTGATCTATGCATCTTTTGAAAAAGGAGAAAATAAAAGGGAAAAAATGACATGGGAGATGATGCTCTTGATCAGTACAGCAGCATGTAGCAGTTAGGAAATTCTGGTTTTAAGGTCTATATTTAATTGTCTGATTTATGTGGGGTTTTTTATTGTGTATTTAACTTCAGATGCTATTTTTTTTTACATTGAGGTGAGATTTGTTTAAGTAGAAGTCTTTTTTCTTTCTGTCATTTCCTTCTTTTTTTTTTTTTTTTTTTTTTAATATTCCCTGCTGTGGAAGACATACTAAAAAGTAATTGAAATGATTAAAGGCTCCTTTTTCTAGATTTGTGATTGCCGTAGCCAAGCCAAACTATTGGTTATCATATCCCCTGTTAGCAAAGCTGATACTGCGGTGCCAGCTCTGTCATTTAAAGCATGTTCTCAGCATTTGTGTGAGGTCTCTAAGACCTCAATAGAAGCAATTGCTGAACTGACGTTTGCTGTGTTATTTATCCAAAAATAATCAGCCATTAAAAAAATGCCATGGTCAGTATTTATAGAGCACATGATGATCCATGTTCCAAAGTCGAGGAAGGAAACTTAAATAAATAGACATCCCAAGCTCTTGATAGTTCTTACTGGGAAACAGACTAACGAGCAGAATCAGGGAGTCGACATTAGAAAATGGAAATATGTGGTGAATCCTGACGTGTCTGTCAGCTCCCACCAGTGTAGATCCGATCGGTCGTGGTGAATAAATGAGATGACTTACTTGTAAAAGAATTACACTTTGTGAATCAAGTCAGGCATGAGCCCAAGATCTCTCTTTAGAGATTGCATTAGCAATATATAGGGAGGGTAAGGTTGTAAAGGGAATAGTAACAAGTACCTGACCCAGATAATAGAAGAATTTGAATGTATCTTTGGAACCTGGATTACATAACAGAGGCAGAAGAGGATTATAAGTACCCCTCTCCTTTCTCCTTTCCCCCCTAAAAATGTTTGTATGTACACAGATTTCAGCTCTCTGGAATTCGGCATAGATCTAAAAATAGTTAGACATTACTGCTTCAAGTATGTTTTGCATTGGAAGAGCCTTGTTAATAAACGACAGTCTCTTTCTTAAGCACATAACCTAACTGTATTGAGTTGATAATCCTAAATTACTGAAGCTGATTGTTTTATCCAGCATTCAGAAGGAATGATCAGATATTTATGACTGAAATTCAAATTTCTCAGCAGATATCTATACAGCATCACTTCAACAGCTATAGTGAAAGCTTAATGGGAAGTCAGAGATTATGTGGTTGTATTTTGGGCTTTATCATATCTGGCTTGTCACTGTTTGTTGACAGAACTTGTTTAGTTTTTGGAGTGTAGAATTTGACTCTCTTGAAACTTCCTTTGCTCTTTATCCATATCCCAGTAAGAGAATTGCACGCATGTCAAGGTATCTGTGAGGAGGAAAACGTGGATGTTTTCTACTTCATAGTGAATGCTTTATATATTCCTCTTCATGTGTCACTTGCAGGTATAAAGGGGCTGATTTCTTGCATGTCTAGCACAAGAGGGCAGCATGATCTGTTTTATCTCAGTCTAGCATTACCACAGCTTGTTAGAAGGATAACAATTTATCTGTTATGTTTTTAGAGGTGATACTTGAGGAGTGAATTTTCGACCTCACTGCTGAGCAATAGTAATGTGGTTCTGTTCAGCTGTCCTCATTGTCTGCAATTATAATATTTTCTATTAGTCTTTTATACGGTGAGCTTTCCAGCTTGATGTAATGCTGAGTTCAGGAACTTTCCCGGCTTTGTAATGAGTGGCCAAAAGTCAGATAACCCTGTAGAGTCTGATGCTTTGCTTGTTTTTGTCAAGGAGTCCTCCTTCAGCCATTTTTCCTTTTAATTTCTTTTTCAAGATGTTTGTAACATTTCAAACCAAATTTGATAGAAAGCTAGGTAAAAGGGACTAGGACTTCAGTAGCAATGACTTGAATTGGGAGTTTCCTCATCTGAAATGAGTTATTGATAGTTTAGGAGATCCTAGTTTTGTCAAGCTTCAGTATTTCATTCAAGGTTATTTGAAGGAATTGTTCTTTTCTAGGATTTGGGGACAGAGATGTCTTTAGGGAAGGGATGCTAATGTGTAACTACATCATTTTCAGTAATGGTAGTTTTAGTGGAGATTGTGTGTAATTCTAAATTGCGTTGAGTTTAGGAAGGTGAAACTTGCTGCTGCTGTGCTGATGGATGCTGTGAGAATGAAAGAATGATATGCATGAATTTGTTCAGATAGAATAGGAATCTCTTGCCTCCCCAGAGATCTGTCTAATATACAAGTTGAACCAGAACCACTATAGAAATACATACGAAAGTCTAGCACTTTTTAATCTTTTTTTTTTTAAAATCTCTCCAAACTCTTGGTTCTGGCAGTTCACAGAAAGCAGAGAAATATTTTGGCACACATTACAGCATTTCTGTCCTTCCTCAAAACCGAAAGCACTGAACTGTGTGGTTGTTGTCCTCTACCTGTTAAATTAGCAGATTCTTTTTTTCTTTTTCCTCACAAATGCTTTGTGGAATCATTAAATGAACATCGATTCCTTTGGATGCTTACCTAGACTTTGAGATTTGACCAGGTATAAAGAGAAATATTCTCGTGTTTTGGCAGCCAGAAATGACATGCTGAACTGATAGCTAATAGCAGCACATAAAAGCAAACTCTGAATATTAGAAGATAAAAACATGGAAGAAAGCTGTTATTATAATGAAGAGTTTTTCTTTAAGGCATAAGGATTTTAATTATGGTGTTCATAAATCAAGTGCGGAAACACCTATAATTTGACAAAGTTTCTATATAGGATTAAAAACATGTTCATCAATGCACAAATGCTTATCTGCATTTTATCTGACCGAAGCGTCAAATGTTAAAGTGTTTAAATGGCATAATATTTGCAACAAATATGATATTTCAGCAGTCTGAAAATTACAATGCTGATAATGAGGTTGTTAAATTATACTCTATCAGTTGGATAGTGAAACTGCTCTAGTTAGTGTACATTAATGTATGCTTGTTCACACAAGTGATTCTGCTGAACAAGTAGCATGTTTAAACAAGAAATACTGGTCTTAAACCCTGTGATTTACAGTAGGTGGTGTTTTGGCATATCACGCAGTTAACAAGGCAAAGCTTCATGTTAAAATATTTTGTTTGTTGTCTCATTCATCACTGATATAAATATTCAGTAGTGATGTCAGAAAATGTATTGTATTCCTGTTTGACTCAATGACTCAATTGCTTTTTTTTTTTTATAAATAAGATCTATGCTGATACAGTTTTCAGATATTTCCTTGTGGTCAAGATAAATTCTGTGGAATTGTGAAAAACTATACCATCTCTTTGACAGCTTTCGTGTTCTCTTAAGCTAGTACAAAAAATACGTTGTCCTTAAAGCAGCCAAGGCTTTGTTTTTGACTCTCTGTGCCAAGCTCTGAAGCACGCTCACGTGTGTGCAGGTTTGTTAGTTTATGTTGAAAAGAAGTCCCTATAGGACAGCCTTTTGTTGTAAAATAAAAACACAGATTCTCTCTTCCGTGTTGGTAATCACTTGCATTTGTTGTTATTAAGGTGGCAACACAATGGGTTCCATCAATCATCAAGATCCTTAACAACCACACAATGTTGTAAATATTATGTTTGGGTGTTTGAGTGGAACAGCTCGTCACTGAAGTAGGTGTGGTAATTAAAACCTGTTAGGTTGCTACATGTGTTAAAAAAAAAAAACCCAAAACAAACAACCAAACAACAAACCTTTAATGTTTTTTCAAAGAACAATGGCAATATGTACTTTAAACCTTATCAGGGCGTGATTATGAAATGATATTTTGTGGGAGTTGCTCATTTACTGTTAGTATTATCATGGCTTTTGTTAAGAGCTTAAATAGTCTTATGCTTCCATGTGTTTTATCACCATTATGATTCTGTCAGGAACTGTAGGAGTAGTCTTTAAAGTTAGTAAATAGTACTCTGGAGTTATGTTTACATTTATTATCTATTAGCATAACTTGATTCAACTCTATCCCATTTTTCTCTGCAATAATAATTGAGTGAAACTTGGCTGTAAACTAATGAGACAAGCCCATTACTTTTTCAGTTCACTGAATCGGTGCTCACTCTCTTTACACTTAATACAGGAGATAAAATTCAAAGATTTACGGAAAAGCTGTTTATAGGAGGGGACAGGACATTATTTGATAGGGAAATAGCGTGAAGCTTGTACTGACAGCCACTTCCAAGTGCAGTCTCCTGCATTCCTGGCACAAGATTTCACATCCCTTCACAGAGATTTTCTATCTTCCTCACATGGAGATCCCCTGGTGGGGAAAACGACCTGCTGCGAAACTCATTTCTGACCGTATACTGACCTGCCCAGATACTGCAAAGTCTAGTTTTTTCATTTGCTAAAGCAGCTATAGGGAGAGCTGCTCTCTCCCCACCTCAGCGAAGGAAAAAAGGAGGAATGGAGGAGTCGACCAAGACAGAGAAACCTAATTAAAAGTATTGGCTTTAGACGACCGCAGAGAAGCTGTTCAGAGGCGTATCTTTCCTGTGAGTGTAGCAGGAAAGTGAAAACAGAGTTACATTTTAGTCTTCCCTAGGTGACAGAGACTATTTGGAAGGAAATGTTGGTTGGAGACACCTGGAAACAGAGACACACTGCAATAATATCAATGAGAAAACTGCAAGGGTTTCCTTAAAAAGAGGACCTAGCTGAGGTGATGCAGCTGCAAGTAAGGTTTTGGAGATAATCTGAAGGATGGAGGGGTAGTTTTGATAATAACTATTTTAAAAATATACTTTTTTTGCTATTTTTAATCTGCTTAAAAATTGCTGGATGCTGCTGTGACTGCTGTGGATAATGGGAATCGGAGGCACCACATGGATAGGACCTCCTCTCTTGCTGTTCATGGATACCTATACTCTGTGGGAAATGAGCATTTTTGAGAAATGAGGAAAAACTTACAAAAACTCACTTCATTCCACCTTGGAACAAGGCAAAAGCATTTCCAGTGAATGGAAAGAGCGAAAAAGAGGGGAAGAGCAGGGCAGGGTTAATGGTGGTGAGAGCACATATGTGGAACGTGAGGAAGGCAGCCCAGGTCTTCTCCCTCTATGATTTAATATGGGCCTTTAACACGTGGCTCCTCCATCCCTAGTGAAAGCCCTGCCCATCAGACTCTTGGCTTTTCTGAGATCTTTCCGGTGCCATAACCTTGCATTGCTATCTTTTAGGGACACACAGACACAGTTAGACCACTGGTGTTTGCAGAAAAAACCAGCATATTTTCCTATTTTTTGGTTTTGTTGTTTTTGGGGGTCTTTTTTAAATCTAAATGGCTGTAAATTAAAATAAAATGAATACTATCACAGTGCAGACTCATTTCATTAGCACCATTCTGCTTTATACTGCACAGAAATCTTTCTCCCAGATGATCCTAGGTAATCTACACTGCAGCATCTGGATGAATTAATTTAGTCTTTTTTTTTTTTTTTTCTTTTCCTGATTGCCAGCATCTTGCAGATTATGCAACAAGTGAAGATTAGTTTGTGCCTGTGGTGATCTTGGAGAGTGTTGGAAACAAAAGGCACTTCTCGATCCAAAATTAAAGTTTTAGGGTGGAAAAGAATAGATGTTGTATGTGAATCTGCCTGTTCTGGCGATCCAGAATAAAAACCATACCATAGAAATCAACACTTATGGAATTGGAGATATTGAATCAAGCTCCATTTTAGTGTGCTGTTCAGTTTGAAAAATACAAACTCTATAATTACTAAGCTATTTGCAAATAGTACAAGACAACATTACTTGCTTGCTTCTGCCCTGTCTTCCCCAGGTGTTCTTTTTTCCCCATCAGAACCAGTAGGTACTTCATCAGAGGCTTGTTTTTATGTGTTCAGTTGAATACGTATGCAGGACCTCCTTCAGGTTTTGATTTCTGACGTCATTTTATACAAGATAATGTTATATTTGGAGGAGGCAGCATTATGACAAACTGTGTACGTTGACAGCTACCAGTCTTAAGAGAGATCTACAAAGTGTTTTGAAACGGCATTAAGCATATGAAGCACATTTTTCTTGTTTTATTAGTTGCTGGACAATAGTCCTGTAATTAGAATAGTAGTATATAATGGACGTTAATTACTGCTTGTGGCAAAACCAACCTTGAGGTAGGTAGCTTGAAACTGGAAACTGCAGGCTCATGGAGGTTTGTTTTAATGTTCATTTAAATTTGGGCTCTTGTTGAACATGTTCCTGGGTGATTCTCATTCACATGTTTTCTTGCCATAGCTTTTGATTTTTGGCTTGAGCAGAATATTTGGTTGTAGTGGTCCCTGACGAAGTTGTGGAGTGAGGAGGTATCTGAAACATCTGGAGAAGCTAAGGCTGCTTTAGCTGTAACTCACCTAATGCTGGGTAGGAAATTGTATTCATGGAGCCAGCATGCAAAGCAAGCTGACTTAGTGCATGGGAGAAAGGTGTCTAAGTCTTCATTCTCAACTGTTTGTTTCAGAGAAGAAGTTCATTGCATTCTAAGGAGGTGGTTATTTTCATGTGGAACTTTTCACTGCTGCAGAAGACTCACAGATAACTACTGACCTCCTTGTCTTCTAGTTATAGCACCCCCTCATCCTTCCTCATTTGCCAGTTAAAAAAAAAAATAGAGGTCGCTAAATACTCCTCAAACTTGAGTTTTTGTCATGTGCTACTTGTGCAGCATTTATGACATTTGTAAACTCAAAGGAAGTTTAAAGTTAAATTCCTCATAAGTTCATGTGTTTTTCTGTTCGCTGACATGGATCTTGTCACAGTTTTCACCCACTGTGTACCTGATTTTATCCTCTGCTTTCTGTGATACCTGGGAATGCTACTCTTCCATCTCTCCCAACCCCTTTACCTTGTCTTCTGCGTATGTCCTGCCCTCTTTCAAGCATAAATCTTCACTAGCTTGGGCTAGTGTTGGGGCACAGAGTGCAGAAGAATCTGAAAGTGCATGGAAAACTGAGGTGGTGAAACTTCGGAACATGGACATTATTGCAGGCAATTATAGGGTATAGTGAATGGAGGACAGATGGCCTAACTCTTCCTTTCCTCAGTTTTCTTTTTATCAGATATGATGACATTTCTCCATGTGTGTGGTAAACCTGTTTTTTCTCAGTGAAGTTATTGTTTGTTTAATATGCAAATGATGCAATGCAGAATATTGCTAATTCGTGTGTAGGCAAGAAAAAACTGTCTGCTTTGTGGTAAGCTTCTCTTCATCAGGAGTACATGTTCCTTTGTCCCTGTGTGTGTTCATTTCTCAGCATAATTTCATGTTTGAATGTTCACAGCCCAAAACAGATACAGTTTAGTCTAAACATTTGAAGTTCCTGCATCTGTTTTTAAGATGTTGTAATTTCTCATACAGGAACACTGTTCCTACTGTTTCTGCCTCATCCTTTCTAGGACATGTCCAGAGGACACTAAGTGACAGTACATGTCAGGGGCATTTCCTCAGTTTTAGTTCCCTGTCTCCCCTCCTTTAGAATATGAACTTTTAGAGCTGTAAATAAACTTTACACTATCTTGCTCATCTCTTCTTCCTGTGCACTTTTTTGATGTTTATAATCTGTCTTGTTGGCCTTCCAAGAGAAGGTGGTGAGTGTCTGACTTTGCTTAGATTGTGTTTAGAACATTTAGTGTTTTATATGCAGTGATCTTCTCATTATATGGGAGAATGAACGGTTTCAGAAGTACTGTTGCTATGTATCATTCGTGTTTGCTTTCTCTTCCCTCTCAGTGAAATAAGGGAATATATCCTTAATGCTGGGATGAAGAACGTTCTATTTTTGTTTTGCCCTGTAAACGTGTTTAATACGTGCATCACCTAATGACATAGGAGCCTACCTTGCTTTCAGTTTACAGAAGGAGAAACTAAAAGTGAACTGAAGTGCTGGGGTTCCTATGCCTGCTCAGACCACATTTGCTGTACAACACTTGTACTATGCTTAACCAAATGGCATCTTTGTTATGGTAACATCATCCTTTCAGTAACAGAGGATAATGGTTCAGGGAGTAAAATATACAATTTTCTGGAATAAAATAATAAGACTTCTTGAAATCCACAATTATGTCTATTTTCTAGCCATTCAGGTTTCCAATTTGAGGGGTATGTATGAGGAATGAGCAGGCAAAGATGAGTATTCACCAAGGTTAATGTTAGCCTGAGTTTACCAGGTACATGATAGAGACAGGCTCTTCCAGGGCATTGCTGAGAGCACCAATGTTAGACTTCTGCTCTGAATCTCACTGGAGAAGAGCTGTCTTTCCTACCCACTGCTGTGGAGGCTCAGGATAACTAGCTGTCTGTGTGCTTCAGGATGAGTGTCTTAGAAACTTCAGTATTCCAAATTTACCACTGAATTTAAGAGAAAGGAACAAAACGTAGGTGGTTTTTTTTTTTATACACACGCTTATATATTAAAATATACATATTAAAAATGCACTTATATATAAAAAACCCATATGTTTTGGCTGATGTTACTGTAATGCTTCTTTCCTCTCTCCCTTCCTCAATCCCCAGTCTTCTCTTAGAAGAACAATTCTTTCTCCCCACAGTCTCAACAACCAGCCAGAAGTAAACAATTACTGTTAGCCTTCCAGAATCTTTCTGCTATTTCCTGACTAAAAAATGGTAAAATGGTTTAAGGAACTAGTTGGTACTAGTTTACCTTTAGTCAGCTAATGTTCCTTTACTGTTGGAGAAGAAAAAAAATAATTGATGCTCATTTAGGACAAAAGATATCTGCAGAAACCTCTGCAAATTGAAAGGACCAGAATTGTGAAATACAAATGATTTTAGCTTTAGAAGTGTCATTTTTTTTTTTTTCTGTTGAACTAACAGTATAGAAGGAACTTCCCCCCCCAGTCTTTTCAACAGAAAACTAGTTATACTAGACTTGTTCTGATATTAAGAAATCTTATCTAAGGACTGCTTTCAAAATAAAACCAAATTTGAGAGAAAAAAGTGCCTTGAGCTTTTTATAAAGCTGACAAGTTTTAATATTCCGCATATGTAGTGACAATGATCTTTTTTTCATAATTAAGCTACAAGTAACATCTAATATTGAATTCAAAGACATTCACTAAATGCCGCTTATATTTAAACCCTCAAAAAGCCCCAACAGAAAAAAATTGAAAAAAACAATCCCAATTTTTTTTTTTAAATTAAGATAAGAAAAAAATTCTGCACCTCAATTTAATAACTAGTGCCGCTCAGCTACTACCAAAGGCTTAAGGAACAGTGTTTAGAAGTGATTGTTCAGAAATAAGTGTTTCTCAAAGATTATGAGGGCTTATACAGATGATTTTGTTCACCTGCTGAGTGTTTGAGAAGAGAAATGTCCAATCTGACACTTTTCAGAAGTATTTGTTTGCTTAAAAAATAGAAAAATTCCTGTGAAAAAATAGGATTTCATTAATTGTTTTCATATCTTAGCCATGCAATAAAGCAATGTTATTATGTACTATTAATAGAAACACCAGTGTTTTGTGAAATGCAAAATCCCAAGTTTCTGAAATGATCTGAGAGGCTTCCATCTTAAAATGTGGTGCTTTGAGTATTGCTTAATTTAAGACCTTAGCGCTCTGCTCCTATTGTTTGTGCTTCTTGTGAGATGCAAGACGTTTAGATGCTTATTGACTGCTTTTTATTAATTGTAAAGCAGGCACAGAGGTGTTTTAAATAGAGACCTTATGTATTTTTCAATTAGACAGAAGGGGAGAACATGTCAGTATTATGGTTCTTGGAAAAACAGAAGAATATGTTCTTTCTTTGACTCCGTGAGGAGGAGATAAATGCAAGAATATTATCCCAACTAGTGACCTCCAGCACTAGAAAGGAATAGAATTTACTAACCCTCTGGTTTGTATCTGAATTACTACAGAGTACATGTGATGGCTTTCAGCATGCAAAAAAAAGGCTTAGAAGGCCCTTCACACCCCTTAGATTTGGTGTACAGCAGTGATTCATATGTCTTTCATCTCCCCTTTATAAATGGATGATGGTTCTTCATAATGGAGCTTGACCAGCCAGACAGGGAAAGATGCTGTTGGTGTAAGAGGAAGTGTGATGGGTGTAATGGTCGCTCCTTAGACCAAATTTGCCTCTTGCGATATGCCTTTCTGCTTTAATACTACAGCAGTTCAGAGAGGAGACTGAGCAAGGCAAGCAGTTATTTTCATTAGTGAATTCTAGACTATCCTCAAAGCCTCTGATACTTCGATCTAATCCAGTCTTCTGATTTTCTGTTGATTCTTCCAAATGCTTCCGTCTTACTCAGACAAAAGCCTCGTTCTTCACAATTGTCAAATTTCATTGAATCTCAAGTCTTGGTGATAGAGCTTAATTGTCAGCAAAATAAGTCTTGGTTTCTGTAAATTGTTTGATCCTCAATTGGTTTAGAAGTGACAATATACTTTCTTTTACAGGGTTTAGATATTGTTTCCATGTGGCATATGGAGCAAAGTTGGACCAACTAAAAAAATGATTTCCATTGTTTTCTGTCAGGAAAGCTTAGACAAAGAGCTTAGTCTCAGATCCTTTAAAGTTCAAGCATCTGCCACTAGGGGCAAAAATTATTTTCCTGTAGGCATTCATCTTTTATTGTAGATTTACTGTGCTGCTTCACTTGGTTGATAATCTAATTTAAACCTCAGAGATGAGTCATACCTCCTCAATGGGATTCACAGCTAGTTTAAATTCTCTGATGTCAGAACCTCTCAGTTCTTCTAGGATCTCTTTTCTGAACATAATGGTCCTTTGGGTGCCTGAATGCACTGAGGAGGAAAGAATGTGACCCTTGCAAGGAGTAACACTTTAGTGACACTGTTTTACAATGTACCTCAGGTTTTGTTTTCAAGAATTGAGTTTCCAGTTCACGTAGTTTGTGATATCTTGACTTAATTAAGGTGCTCATCGTGCGAAGTGGTCCATTATGGGCAAAATTCAGCAGTTATGAGAGTGGTACCCCACTGAAGCAAGGGACCTCACAGAAGGTTCAATAGACCACATGGGTCATGTGCTGTACTAGAAACTTCTGTTTCATAAGACCAGCATTTTCTATACCAACTGTGATATATCAGTTTTCCAGAAAAAAAGAAAAAAAGGATTATGAAAAGGTATAAAATGCTTCTTGATGTTCAGGAAGCATTTCAGTCTCCTTTCTTTGGAAATACAAAACAAACAGGCAAAACCCCAGTTGTCCAGAAGGTCCTAAAAGGTTTTAGCGTGATCCAAACACTTAAACTTGTTCACGACCTCTTCCTGAAAGCCGTGACCACTGTATAGTTGACTACCGGGAACTTCAGGAATTGAATGTTCACATTTGGAATGCGATTTGCTATTTAAGGACTTCCTCTGCAGAGTCAGTCAAGGACAAAATAGACATTCAGAAAGGTAAGAGGCATTGCACATGCCATTCAGCTGTGATGAAAGTTTATTGGATGCTTTTTCATACGCATTCTAAAGTTAAACTACATTCTGAAAACCATCAGAGCCAACATTTGTTCTCTTAATATTGTAATTAAATATCTACAGTGCTAAGTTGTTACTAATTAATACACTACTAATAGCGATTGAGTTATTGACACAATTTTGCCTTCTGTGGTTTTCTTGCTTGAAGTTATACTTATCTCTGATGTATTTTAACAATGTATCTACATATTGATCCAGAATCAAATTCTGTGCTCATGCTGCTTTGTGAAGAGGGAAGGAAAAGCAAAAGATACATTTAATTTCATTATTATATGTGTAGTTTTCCATTTTAATCCTGCCTTCTCAAGATGTTTGGTTAATGCCTTTTTAAAACAGAATAATGGCAGCAAAATGTCTTGCATCAGATTGTGATCGGTGATTATTTACAATATTTTTAGTGTTTATTCCAAAATACAGTATGTGTTTTAGGTCTACAAGAGGATTTTATAGTGTTTTATATATTGGATATGGACACCTGGAAGGTAAGTATTTTTGTCATAGTGTTTGCATTGCTCCTCTAGTTGCCTAATTCCTTGCAGTCCTGGAACTTCTTTCATCCTAATGTGTCTGATGTAGTTTCAGCAGAGAAGCTGCTGGTTCAAAAGAAGAAAAAAAAACAAGCCAGAAAAGAGTTGTGGTTAAAATGGATGTCAGAGAAACAAAATGAATGCATAAAGAAGTGAACTGTTAAGACCCAAAAACATGTTTATTTGAGGGAAGAAAGGAAACCTTTACGAAGAATTCATCTATGTCTTAACTGGTCTTACGAAATCTTAAGACCTTGTGTGAATGAAATGAAGCAAACTAATCAGAGTATACTGTAACTGGGACACAACTGGCTGTTGCCTCTGCAGTTCTGTAGTTAGTGGAGTGAAATATGCTCTGGTAAGAGCAGTTGAAAGCAAGAAGTCACTAAAATCCTTTGAATTGTTCTCTAAAGGCATCTTTCTCCAATAGATAGTGAGTCTTGGCTCATCTGTCAAAAAGCACATCAAATGCTTATGGTTATGCAGTGTGTCCTGGATGCACCTTACCATCTCCCATCAGGTGACAGTGGCCTTTTGGCTTCCACAGTTTTAATTTGGGAACTATTTCAGAACCTGGTCTCTCACTTTCTGTAAAGATTTCCCATGTTTTTCAGTGTAAAACACCCTTCCTGTTGCCTTTACGGTTTGTGTGTAGTTATTGTAGTTCCCTTATCTGGGTCTTTTTGCCATTCTGCATTTCCAAAACATTAATTCAGGCACTCTGCTAGTTTAAGTGTTGCAGCCACCTTCTGTTCACCTTCTGTTCTCACTTGCTTTGTCCCAGACCCTTCCACGCTTCCTAGCCTATGCCTCATCATGTCAGGCTTCGTGCCTTGGTTGTGCGTGGGATGAACTTGTGCTGTTCCATGGTGAAGGGGAATGGAAGAAGCAGTGTTGAAGGACGAGGGAGGAGAGGAAACAGGGACTGGATATGCAGTGAATGAAGCAGAGGGTGAAGGAACGGGCACATGCAAGCAGCCAGTCTGCACAGGGCAAAAATTCAAGTCAGTATGTACAAAGTGCTCTTGATATTCAAACAGCCCAAGTTCGACAACTTCTGTGACTGTTACTACCAGCTAGTCTTTTGACAGTTCTGTCTTGCAGCTCTTCCGCAAGGCCAGATGGAGAGAAGGCTTTTTCTTGATCTTATGGCCCTGGTGTTCTTTGAAGGAGTCTACCAGGAGGTGTAGAAGGGAGTGTGGCTTTATTTGAGCATTAGCCCTCTTCCAGTGCAAAGCTTTCACTCTTTCTGCACCTGGTAAACTGGAGCTGTTGGCACATTCCTGTGTTTTTTTCCTTCCTCCATCATCATTTTGCTGCTTATCATCATGCTTACATCTTTGTAACTTCCTGCTCTCTGTGCAGTAAAGTTCATCCACAAGCTGGCTCTTCATCTTAATCTTTCAAGATACACCAGTATCATTGTAACCGCAGTATAACTATACACTGACAGTAGTTAAACATCTGGGTGGAGAAACTAGATAATTCCCTGACCCTTTTGTTTTCCTGTACTTTAAAAAAAAAAAAAAAAAGAAAAAGGCACACATCTTGTCCTGCAACTTTTTGTTCCAGCTTACTGCTGCATTTTCCCTTGGCTTGTTGTTCCTTTTATAGTCAATTGTGTTGGTTTCCCTTAACTGACACAACGAACTCTTCGAGGCACGCTGCTGGCTACTTGATGGTCCAGTGTGTGTCCTAGTGAGGCTTTGCCTCCCACTTCAGATATATTAATCCCCTTTTGGGTGTTTCTGTCATGCAAATAACAAATGGCAGCCTTCTCAGGAGTCCCTTGTTGCAGGCAGCACTTTTCTATTTTTGCGTATTCATTTAGTTAGGAGTTCGTAGTGCTGGACAGCTGTAAATCAGAGCTTCACAGTGAAGTCTGTATTTGAACTGAACAAAGACAAAGGAGATTGTAAATTGTATTCACTTTTGCTTGAGTGATTGTTCAGTGAAGCCATTTTTTTTCCGCGTTGGTATATATGAATTTTTTCTCTGTTTAGAGAGAAATGAAGAAATGTTGCTGTTAACCTATTCATGTTTGCAATTCTAAATTTCTTTCCTACTATTTAAAAGCCATGAAAAAATAGAATATTATAGGGCTATGTTAATTTTTTCTCTCTTTTTAAGCAATGTATATGTAAGCATATGTTTTCAAAGTAATTTAACCTCTAGCATTCAGGTGTCAAAAAATTTAGGGGGATGAATTTAAGGTATATTTCTACATTAAGAATGAAGTTTCTTTGGTGTTGTTTTATACACTACTAGTGTTTTAATATGGTCAGCAGCTGCTTACTCCTCATCCTCTTTTCTTGGTTTTGAGGTGAAGCTTTCTAATAGTTGCCCAGTAGAGGGGGTACAGTAAAGTGAGATGCAGTGCAATGTAACTTTCCACAGTGCTTAGCATTTATTTAATTATTAAAATGTCTTTCTTTTAATGTAATGAATGTAATATACATTAGAAAAGAGGTCATATTTTGGTTTTGTCTCATTTGTATGTATATTATACTCCACATTTCCGTTTCAGTGTTGTTAATCATAGTTTAGATTGTAAAGAAGTTTACATTACAGTGATATTTTTTCCCCAGAAGCTGATGGCCCAAAGAAATTCATTGTCATACTATACCTAGATCTCTGTGGACAGCACCCCTTGCTAGAAGAAGGTGGTTGGGATGTGGTTGCCTTCAGGTTTTCTGAGACAGAAGATTTTTGGTTGTTTCTCAGGCAAGATTTGCATGTGAGATTTGGTGCCAATCACAAAACCAAAGAGAAGGTGAAGTCATCTCTCCTTATACCCTACAGCCCACTCTGCAGGAAAGGATCCATCCCGTGCCCTAAATAAGGCCAAAAAAAAAAAAAAAAAAAGAGAAAAGGGATTTGAATCCAGCAGTAGTCCCTCCCATGCTGATTGCCGTAGCCTTCAGGCACGTACTCACTTGCCTTCTTCCGGTGCCATGCTTACTTACTGATTCATCCAAAGGGCGAGCAGCATCATGAGCAGAGACTGAAGGAGGCCTACCACAGAATTGCCTCTAGTAGAGCAATTAACATGCTCTCTGAAGAGGTGGGCGACCCACATTCAGTGGATGCTCCCTCACTGGTAAAAACAACACCTTCGCTTACGTCTCTGCCCAACCTTCACCTCTCATGTAAGTGTCCTGACCCCTGGGCTTGGCTGTACCTTTGTAAACAAGGTGACAGGTTGCCCAATACCTTCTTCCTTTGTGGTTTTGTGAATAGTACCCAGGTTGTGAATCTAGTTGTTTCTAAAGTTTCCGTGGCTTTGCTTTAATATGTGGTTTTAAATGTCCTAAATTTAAGCAAAGTTCTGAATTTCATAGAATCATAGAATGTTTCAGGCTGGAAGGGACCTCCAGAGGTCATCTAGTCCAACCTGTCTACACAAGTAGGGACATCTACCTAGGTCAGGTTACTCAGACCCTCATCAAGCCTGACCTTGAATGTCTCCAGGGATGGGGCCTCCACCACCTCTCTGGGCAGCCCGTTCCAGTGCTCTATGACCCTCATGTTAAAGAACTTTT